>JAHHZJ010008568.1:0-11430 GCA_021437245.1 Aegilops speltoides
AGTTCTCTTTCCCTCCCTCACTTCTTTGAGAAACTCCTTCTCTAGAAAGGATCCGAATTAACGAATATCTTTCGGATCTGATAGAAGGTGTAAATAGTCTCTTTTGGTATCCTATGAAGACACATTTCTCGATTTGGGTTCGAGCTTACGGTTGAAGTTTCTTCACAAAGCATGACCCCAAACTTTAAGCGACAACTTTGGTTTCTTGCAAACCATAGTTCATAAGGCGTTGTCTCAGCGGTTTTGATGGTGCCCTATTTAACGTGAATGTGGTGTCTCTAAAGCATAACCCCAAAGCGATAGCGGTAAATCAAAGACATCATAGATTGCACATATCTAGTAAAAACGATTATGCGTTCGGACACACCATTTCGTTGTGGTGTTCGGGTCGTGAGTTGCAAAACTATTCCGCATTGTTTCAAATGTAAACCAAACTCGTAACTCAAATATTCTCCTCCACGATCGGATCGTAGAAATTTTATTTTCTTGTTCGATGATTTTCCACTTCACTCAAATTCTTTGAACTTTTCAAATGTTTGGACTTGTGTTTCATCAAGTAGATATACCCCTCCCAAATCATCTGTGAAGGTGAGAAAATAATGATACCCTTTGGACCTTATTCATTGGACCACATACATCGGTATGTATGATTTCCAACAAATCGTTCTCCTCCTAGTTCCGGAAATGGCGTTTTAGTCATCTTGCCCATGAGACACGGTTACTAAGTACCAAGTGATTCATAATCAAGTGATTCAAAATCCATCTATGGAGTTTCTTCATCGCTTTACACCGATATGACCTAAGGGCGTTCCACAAATAAGTTGCACTATCATTATCAACTTGCATCTTTTGGCAACATTTGAATATATGTATCACTACTATAGATTCAATAAAATAGACCACTCTTCAAGGGTGCATGACCATAAAAGATATTACTCATATAAATAGAACAACCATTATTCTCGATTTAAATGAATAACCGTCTCATCAAACAAGATCCGGATATAATGTTCATGTCAGGGCGGCACCAAATAACAATTATTTGTCTAAAACTAATCCCGATGGTAGATGTAGAGGTAGGTGCCGAGCGATCACATCGACTTTGGAACCATTTCCCCGGCGCCGTCACCTCGTTTAGCCAATCTTCGCAATCCGTAGTCCTGTTTGAGTTGCAAATATTAGGAACCGTATCAAATACCGGTACTGCGAGCATTAGTAAGGTACACATCAATAACATGTATATCAATACCTTTGCACTTTCCACCTTCTTATCCGCCAAATACTTGGGGATTCCCTTGTGCGTCGCTTCTAAACTGATCTGGGCAGGTCGGACTTGGGTTTTTCTCTTGAAGCAACTTGTTTCTTGTTCTTCAAATTCCTTCTTCTTCCCTTTGCCCTTTTCTTGAAATTGTGGTCTTATTAACCATCAACACTTGATGCTCCCTTGATTTTCCTCCAACTTTTAGCATTGCGAAGAGCTGGGAATAGTCTTGTCCATCCCTTGCATATTATAGTTCATCCAAGCTCTTGTAGCTTGGTGGCGATGATTGAAGAATTCATCAATAACACTATCATCGGAAGATTAACTCCAGTTGAATCAAGTGAATTATACCGACATTTTGAGTATGTGTTCCTTGTGAACTATTCTCCTCCATCTTACTATAGAACTTATTGGAACTTCATATCTCTCAATCCGGGCATTTGCTTGAAATATTAACTTCAACTCTGGAACATCTCATATGCTCCATGGCGTTCAAAAGCGTCGTTGAAAGGTTCAACCGTAAAGCATGGCACATTGAACTATCGGAGTCATCGGCTTTGCTCGCGACGTTCTTTTGTTCATCGGCACGGCCCCCGGTGCTTCGGGGTTTTTTTTTAAATTTTTCCCCCCCAAATTTTAAAATTTTAAAGTTTAAAATTTGGTTTCCAAGAAATTTAAAACCCCCCAAAAAAAATTTTTTTTTTTTAAAAATTTCCCAAAACCCAAATTTTTTTTCCCCTTCCCCCCGGGTTGGGGGGGTTTTTTTTTTTCCCAAAACCGGTTTCCTTTTTAAATTTTTTTTTTCCCCGGGGGGTTTTTCCCAAAACCCCTTTGGGTTTCCCAAAATTTTTTCCCCCTTTTTTGGCCCCCTTTAAATTATATTTTTTTTTTGGGGAATTTAAAACCAAACCAAAAAAATTAAAAAAAAAATTTTTTTTAAAGAAAAAAACCCCCTTTTTTTTCCATTTTAAAAACCAAATTAAAATTTTTATTCTAAAACCCCTTTTAAAAAATTTCCCGGGGGCCCCCCCCTTTGGGGGGGGCCCTTTTGGAAACTTCCTTTTCCCCAAAACCCCCCCAAAAGGTTTCTTTTCCCTTTTTCCCCCGGACCCCCAAAAATTTTCAAAAAATTAAATAACCTTTTTACCCCTTTTTTTCCCCCCCTTTTTTTTTCAAAACCATTAAAACAAAAAAAGGGGGGTTTTTCCAAAAAAAAACAAAAATTTTTGGGGGTTATATAAAAAAAAAAATTTTAAAAACCCCAAAAAAATTCTCTGGTCATCTAAGTGATCCGTGATCCAAATCAACTAAAATGTCCGATCATCCGTGAGATGGAGTAGTTTCAATGGTGAACATCCTATGTTGATCATATCTACTATATTGATTCCGTTGACCTTCGGTCTCCGTGTTCCAAGGCCATTCTTATATGCTAGGGCCGTCAAGTTTAACCGGTATTCGGCTTAACCTTTTTTTGCCCGTTTATTTGAGCTAGAGCCTATCACACCCGATAATCATGTTTGTCTCGTACGGAACTTTTCCAAATGGTGCATACTCGGGAGAACACTTCTTGATAATTTTAGTGAGAGATCATCTTAAAATGCTACCGTCGATCAAAGCAAGATAAGATGCATAAAGGATAAAACACATGCAATCAATTAAGTGATATGATATGGCCATCATCATCTTGTGCTTGTGATCTCCCTCAGCCCGTCGTGATCACCATCGTCACCGGTCGACACCTTGATCTCCATCGTAGCATCGTTGTCGTTCGCCATCTATTGCTTCTATGACTTCGCTACCGCTTAGTGATAAAGTAAAGCAATTACGGCGTTTGCATTTCATACAATAAAGCGACAACCATATGGCTCCCGCGGTTGCCGATAACCGGTTAAAAAATGATCATCTCATACAATAAAATATAGCATCACGTCTTGACCATATCACATCACAACATGCCGCAAAAACAAGTTAGGCGTCCTCTACTTTGTTGTTGAATTTTCGTGTGCTCGGTGGCAAGAACCGTTCTTACCTCGCATCAAAACCACAGCGATAGTTTGTCAAGTTAGTGCGTTTAACCTTGAGGGGCGTAGCCTTTTCGCAACTAAAGTTGGAAAAGAACCCGCTAGTCACCTTGCAAGCATGGCGGTAAAACCCTTCCTAAGCGTCTGGTTTCGGTCGGGCCCTTCATCAACAATACCGCTGAACCAAAGTATGACATCTTTGGTAGCGTATGACTTATACCCACAACTCACTTGTGTTCTACTGTCATATAAATCAGCGCAAAAACCTGGCTCGATACCCTTTGAGGGGCGTAGTAATTTCAAAAATTTCCCTCGCCCGCAAGATCATGGTGATGCATAGCGAGAGGAGAGTGTTGTCCACGTACCCTCGTGGGCCGTGGGGCGTATGACAACCGGTTGATGTGTAAAGCTTCAATCCCCGATCCAAGCCCGAGCGTCGGCACCTCCGAGTTGCACCGTTCTCGATGGCGATCCGGACTCCGATCGCGGTGTTGGGGATGAGTTTCCCCGGCTGGTGACAATGATGATGTTCTCGGGCCGGGGCCTGCTCTCGATATGAGGTGGAATATGGTGGAGGGGCACGGCCCTGAAAGGCGATCCGAATAACTTGTGTCTAGGGTGCCCCCCTCCGTATATAAAGGGGGGAGGAGGGGCGGCCAAAGGGGCACCTAGGAGGAAACCTCTCCGTGGTTTGCCCTCCTTCTAGTCAGAGGAGGGAAGGAAGGAGGGGAGGGAAAGGAAGGGGCCCCTTCCTTGTCCTATTGGACTCTGGGGAGGGGCCGCCTCTTGCTGGCCCCCCTCTCTCTCCACTGGGCCCAAAAGGCCCATTAGTTCGGGGGTTCCGTTAACCCTCGGCCTCCGGTTTTCTCGAAATCACCGGAACACTTCGGTGTCGAATATAGTCGTCAATATATCAATCTTTATGTTCGACCATTTGAGACTCCTCATCATGTCCGTGATCACATCGGGACTCGAACAATCTTGGTACATCAAAACTTATAAACTCATAATAAAACTTTCATCGTAACGTTAAGCGTGCGGACCCTATGGGTTTGAGAACTATGTAGACATGACCTAGAACTGTTCGGTCAATAACCAATAGTGGAACCTGGATGCTCATATTGGCTCCTACATATTCTGAAGATCTTTTCGGTCAAACCCCAAACAACATACGTTGTTCCCTTTGTCATCGGTATGTTACTTGCCGAGATTGGTCGGGTATCCAATACCTAGTTCAATCTCGTTCAGGCAAATCTCTTTACCTCTTCGTAATGCATCATTCCGTAACTAACTCTGCTTCCATTGCGCAAGGCTTATAGTGATGTGCATTACCGAAGGGGCGGAGATACCTCTCGACAATTGGAGTGACAAATCCTAATCTCGAAATCGCCAACCCTACATGTGCCTTGGAGACACTGTAGAGCTCCTTTATAATCACCCGATTCGTTGTGGCGTTTGGTAGCACACAAAGTGTTCCTCCGTGCAGGGTTGCATAATCTCATAGTTGTAGGAACTTTGTAAAGTCATGAATAAAGCAATAGCAACAAACTAAGCGATCAAGTGCTAGGCTAACGGAATGGGTCAATCAATCACATCATTCTCCTAATGATGTGATCCGTTAATCAAATGACAACACATGTCTATGGCTGGAAACATAACCATCTTTGATTAATGAGCTAGTCAAGTAGAGGCATACTAGTGACATTATGTTAGTCTTGTATTCACACATGTATCATGTTTTGGTTAATACAATTCTAGCATGAATAATAAACATTTATCATGATATGAAAATAAATAATAACTTTATTATTGCCTCTAGGGCATATTTCCTTCATTACACCCCAAATTGGCCTTCTCGATGATCTTGTGGCGTCGTGCCGGGTGAGGAGATGCCGTTCCTCGTACCTTCACTTCAACGTCGAAAGGTAGAATCGGGCCAAACCAGGTCGCTCATGCGAAAAAGCCTCTGCCTCTCCATCTTGAACCTGCCGATCTCATCGTGGTCGTTGCCGGTGACGATCAGGTCATCCACATACCGGGGACAGGCGTCGCCCTTCCCGTCGTAAGGCGTGCTCCGCCCGGGCTCTGGTAAAGGGACCCGGGAACAACTGTCGATCTTGCGTTCCATCGGGCGCTTACCGCAACCCGTGAAAACTTTGTCGGGAGCACCTTGGCTCTGGCCCCCGATGGCGTAACGGCTGCCGGTACCCTCCTCCGATTGCTATTGTAAAGCGCTTTTGACGTCCATGTGATGAACTTGCCATCCTTCGTGCGCGGCGAGAGCGATCAGCAGCCGCACGGACTCGAGTCTCGCCACGAGAGCGAACACCTCCTCGAAGTCGACTCCTTGTACGGGCGTTAAGCCTTCAAAGGCCTTGCCACGGATGCGCCCGGTTTGCATCGCGCTTGAGCTTGTACACCCATTTGAGCCCGATCGCCTTGTGGCCTGCAGGTAGATCGACGAGGCGCCAGGTGTTATTGGAGATGATCGTGAAGGAAATATGCCCTAGAGGCAATAATAAAGTTATTATATATTTCCTCATTTCATGATAAATGTTTATTATTCATGCTAGAATTGTATTAACTGAAAACATAATACATGTGTGAATACATAGACAAGCAGTGTCACTAGTATGCCTCTACTAGACTATTTAATCAAAATGGTTATGTTTCCTAACCATGAACAAAGGTTATTTGATTAACAAGGTCCATCATTATTGAATGATCGATTGACCAAATTCCATTAGCAGCACCGATCGTTTATTTTAACTCTTTTTTATCCATGACTTATACATGTTCCTATAACTATAGTTATCAACTCCGTTTCGGGGAAACTTTGGGTACTAAACGTCTGGCTCTTTGGGTGAATAAAATTACTAGGTGTTAAAGAATGTTGGTTGGGTTTTAGATTAAATTTGTCCTCCCGGAAGGTTTGGGCCCCATTAAGCAAAACCTTGCGAGTTGGTTGCGAGATGAACGGAGCAGTAAAGAGACTTGCCGGAGCCAATTGAACTGGCCGATCGGGAAATAGGGTGAAAAGGGGGCGATTTTAACCCGATAAAATTTATGAATTTATTGAACGGGAAACGGTCGTAATTTACACGTGCCGGTCAGGTTCTCCCAACCTCGCCAAGGTTTCAAATGATGGTTATATTATGAGTTTATAGTTTTGATGTAAGGAAGTTAGTCCGATGAATCGGACCGGAAAGTCTGAAAGGGGTGGACGTAGAATCGATATTTGGGGACTATATTGGAGTTGGAAAGGTTGATGATTGGTTTTTTGGGTTTAGGGAGTTCTGGGAAGTAATGGGCCTTGATGGGCTTTAGTGGGAAGAGGAAAAAAGGGGCCTCCTCTCCTCTAGTCCGGTTGGACTGGGAAAAGGGGAATCCGCCACCTTTCCTTCTCCTCCTATTCCTTCTCCTTCCTTCCCCTTGATGGACTCCTACTAGGACTTGCAATCCTAGTGGACTCCCCTCTGGCCAAAACCCGGGGCCTCCTCCTCCCTCATCCTTTATATCAGGGGAAACCCCATAGACACCAAGTTGATCCTTGAGATCGTTCCTTAGCTTCGGTGCCCCCTCCACCATATTCCACCCGGTTCATATAAATCCTTAAGTTGGCGAAGCCTCTTGATGGTCGTCCCCCGTCGTCTTTGGGAATTTCCTGGCTCCTTGGTTGGAGCCGAGGGCGTCATCATTATGTGTGTCAAAATTGAAGCCGAAGAATAATTGGCCGGGATCGGTCGGATCGGAGAAGCCTTCCTTCCTCGTTGGATCATTCGGTTCGGGTCTTAAAACCTTTCCCTCTTCCAACCTTCGTGGAAATTTTTGTTTTCCACTGGTTCAGCCTAGTTTTATGGTTTGATGTTTTGCAGAGCAGGTGGTTAAGAACGGTAAGTATACCCAGGCATGTCATACTTTTTCATATTTAAGGCGGCCGGACCGCTCTGCTTCTGGGACTTTTCACCCTTCTGACACTCATTGTTAAAGGTGGTGGCTTCTCTCTCCACTTTGGTTGAGGCGGGTAAGCTCGCCGGGTCCTTGAAAGATCAAGGAAAATCTTGAAAGTTTATGGGGTGAGATTGTTCGTTAAAGGTGGAACCCGTAAAACCAACAAAGTAAAGTCAATTGTTTTGCAGGCTGAAGGATGGAAGGTCAGGCTTGCCCAAGGTGAGATGGTATGGTTTTAAGATTGCTATCACCATATGGTTTGCGTGAAATGACATTTTCTTTAACCGGGTGGCAGTTTTCAAAGTGGGTGGAATATTTGTGGAAGATCAATGCTTGATTGTTGCTTTAATGGAATTTAAGCCAAGAGAAGGAATTTAAAAATGTTGAAGTGAATGATCCAGATTTATCCTTTGATTTGGATTTTAATATTCTCCTAAAAATTATTCAATAATGCTCCTGGTTGGCAGTTGCCAAAGGGAAATCTTTAAAGAGCGTTTGGTGTCGGGTTGATGCCTACTTGGAATGGTTTTGCCCAGTTTAAGGTTAAATTGGACTTCAAAGGGATGGTTTAAAACAGGACAGAAGGTTCCGGGAAATTAATATTTCAACAAATAAGAGTTAATTGAAAATCTCCAATTCTATGGGTTAAATGGTTTAGTTGAGGCAGTGTCCTTGTCTGGGTATCCAATTCAAGTGGGGTTTCTTGGAATAAGATTAATTGAACAAATTTTATCAAACCAAGTTTAGTAGAAATTTGTTTATAATCAAATAGCGAAATTGTTCCTTTTAAGGTTTATTTTGAAATGGCCGAAAAGGTTGAAAAAGAAAGAAGATCGGTTTGATGGTTGACAGATCCTATTTTTCCAAGGAAAAAGAAAGAAAGGGAACCTTTCAAGGGGATTGGCAAGCAAGTTGTCACTCCCGAAGAAGCCAAAGCTGAACCAAAGCACTGCGAGTGCTTACTTGCAAAGGAAATAGTCCTTTGAGCGGAACTGCCTAAATATTTGGTGGATAAGAAGGATGGCAAAGTGAAAAAAGGGTATATTTGATATACAGTGTTTGATGTGTGCTTTACTAGTGTTTATAGCAACCCCTCGGTATTTGGTACTGGTTAGTTGCTAGAGTAGTAACTTCGAAGCGGGAGTTGCAGAATAAGCGAAACTAGTTAAGGGTGAAGTGATGATGTGTGTTGAAAATAGTTTCAAGATTGATATGATCGTCATCGCACTCCTATACTTTCGGGATGAGTGTTGAACCTAAATAAATGTTATTTGGTGTTTGCGTTGAGCATGAATATGATTTGATCGTGTTTATTGCAAAGCGGTTATTCATTTAAGTAAGAGAATAAACTGTTGTTACATTTACATGAATAAAACCTTATATGGTTACAGCAATGAAAATGGTTCATTGGATCTCGATCGTAGTGATACACATATTCATAATATTGAAACCAAAAGATGCAAAGTTAATAATGATAGTGCAACTTATGTAGCCTTGCCGTTTAAGTCATATTGGTGTAAGCGCATGAAGAAACTCCATGCTGATGGGATTTTGGAATCACTTGATTATGAATCACTTGATGCTTGCGAACCGTGCCTTTTGCAAGATGACTAAAACTCCGTTCTCGGAACAATGGAACAAACTCTTGACTTATTGGAAATAATACATACCGATGTATGCGATCAATGAGTGTTGATGCTCATGGCAAGTATCGTTATTTTCGACCTTCACAAGATGATTTGAGCGATATGGGTATATCTACTTGATGAAACATAAGTGCGAAATAGTTGAAAGGTTCAAAGAATTTGAGTGAAGTGGAAAAATCATCGTAACAAGAAAATAAAGTTTCTGCGATCGATCGCGGAGGCGAATATTTGAGTTCTGAGTTTGGTCTTCAATTAAAACAATGTGGAATAGTTTCACAGCTCCGCCACAGGAACACCACATCATAATGGTGTGTCGAGCGTCATAACCGTACTTTATTGGATATAGTACAATCTATGATGTTTCTTACCGATTTACCAATATCGTTTTGGGATCATGCATTAGAGACAGCTGCATTCACGTTAAATAGGGCACCATCTAAATCCGTTGAGGCGACACTATATGAACTGTGGTTTAGCAAGAAACCAAAGTTGTCGTTTCTTAAAGTTTGGGCTCGATGCTTATGTGAAAAAGTTTCATCTGATAAGCTCAAACCCAAATCGAGAATCGTCTTCATAGAATACCCAAAGGAAATTGTTGGGTACACCTTCTATCACAGATCGAAGGCAAAACATTACGTTGCTAATAAATGGATCCTTTCTAGAAGGAGTTTCTCTCGAAAGAAGTGAGTGGGAGGAAAGTAGAACTTGATGAGGTATGTACTGTTCCTTATTGGAAAGTAGTTCATCACGAAATCTGTTCTTGTGACTACTATGCCAATTAGTAAGGAAGCTAATGATGATGATCATGTAACTCGAGATCAAGTTACTACGAACCTCGTAGGTAAAGCAGTGAGATCCGCGCAGTGGTGCGGTAATCCGTTACGGAGGTCGTGTTACTTGACCATGACAAACCTACGAACTATGAGGCGATGATGAGCGATTCCATAAAATGATTTGAGGCCATGAAATCTGAGATATGATCCATGTATGAGAACAAAGTATGGACTTTGATGGATTTGCCCGATGATCGGCAAACCATAGAAAATAAATGGATCTTCAAGAGGAAGGCAGACGTGATAGTAGTGTTACTATCTACAAAGCTCGACTTATGTAAAAGGTTTTGACAAGTTCAAGGTGTTGACTACAATGAGATTTTCTCAAGCGTGGCGATGCTTAAGTCTGTCCGAATCATGTTAGCAATTGCCACAATTTATGAAATTTGGCAAATGGATGTAAAACTGCATTCTGAATGGATTTCGGAAGAAGAGTTGTATATGATGCAACAGAAGGTTTATCGATCCAAGGGAGCTAACAAAGTGTGCAAGCTCCAGTGATCCATTTATGGACTGGTGCAAGCATCTGGAGTTGGAATAAGCGCTTTGATAGTGTGATCAAAGCATTTGGGTTCATCTGAGACTTTTGGAGAAGCTTTGTACAAGAAAGTGAGTGGGAGCTCGTGGCATTTCGATATTATATGTAGATGACATATTACTAATCGGAAATGATATAGAATTCTGGATAGCATAAAGGGATACTTGAATAAAAGTTTTCAATGAAAGACCTCGGTGAAGCTGCTTACATATTGAGCATCAAGATCTATAGAGATAGATCAAGATGCTTGATAAGTTTTTCAATGAGTACATATCTTGACAAGATTTTGAAGTAGTTCAAAATGAAACAGTCAAGAAAGAGTTCTTGCCTATGTTACAAGGTGTGAAATTGAGTAAGACTCAAAACCCGACCACGGCGGAAGATAGAAAGAGAATGAAAGTCATTCACTATGCCTTGGCCATAGTTTCTATAAAGTATGCCATCTTGTACAGATCTATTGTATACCCTGCCTGAGTTTGAAGGGAGTACAATAGTGATCTAGGGTAGATCACGGACAGCGGTCAAAATTATCCTTAGTGGAATAAGGATATGTTTCTCGATTATGGAAGTGACAAAAGGTTCGTCATAAGAGTTACGTCGATGCAAGTTTTGACACGATCGGATGACTCTAAGTCTCGATCTAGATACATATTGAAAGTGGAACAATTAGCTAGAGTAGCTTCGTGCGAGCATTGTAGACATAGAAAAATTGCAAAATACATAGCGGATCTGAATGTGAAAGACCCGTTGACTAAGACTCTCACAAGCAAAAATGATCACACCTTAGTACTCTTTGGGTGTTAATCACATAGCGATGTGAACTAGATTCTTGAATCTAGTAAACCCTTTGGGTGTTGGTCACATGGCGATTGAACTATGAGTGTTAATCACATGATGATGTGAACTATCGATGTTAATCACATGGTGATGTGATCTAGATTATTGACTCTAGTGCAAGTGGGAGTGAAGGAAATATGCCTAGAGGCAATAATAAAGTTATTATATATTTCCTCATTTCATGATAAATGTTTATTATTCATGCTAGAATTGTATTAACGAAAACATAATACATGTGTGAATACATAGACAAGCAGTGTCACTAGTATGCCTCTACTAGACTAGCTTGTTAATCAAAGATGGTTATGTTTCCTAACCATGAACAAGGAGTTTTTGTTAAAAT
>JAHHZJ010008570.1:0-11758 GCA_021437245.1 Aegilops speltoides
ATCCCGGATAATTTCGAGCGAAGAGTTAATCTTGATATAGTCCCGTTCGTGGCGGCTATCATGCCTTTCGAGGGCGAACGCGTTGCCAAATTGCGCGGTGCGCGTATGCATACCTAAACTCAAGATGCAGCCCTCGTGGAGTCATTACGGTCAATGGAACAGGCGCTCCCTCGAGCGGAGGAACATGCAATGCTCTCGCTGCGATGAACAGCCTTCTGCGGCAATTCTCTAGTCAAGCGATTAAAAAGCGGGATACATCAAGCGCCGGAGCAACACCAAGCAAGACCACACAGGCAGCGATCGAAGAACTGCGTAACAATCTGCTAACCCGCCAGCGCGCATGATCACTAGAATAACACTCGGCGTACATCATTACGCTTTGGAGATACCATGAAGCGCGAGGAGGGCTTAACCACAGAGACCAAAGAGTGTGGCTCCGACCACAAGGGGGCTCATCGGCTTTGCCCTTGCCAGTTTGTTTTTATCTTTTCTTCTTTTTGCATACGAGACTCCCCGTAACGAAGCCTGTCCAAAAGCGAACTGCAGAACTCACGATGCTATGATCGAGGATTAAAAGAAATTTGCAGCGAACACTCGGTGGTCTCCATTACGAGCATTAAATTCGATTACATACACCAAATCGCAGCTTATCACGGAGAGAGACATATTAATTTGGTCCAAATCCCTTGCTTACGCACTATTTATATCAGTCCGCTTTATATGCGGACCTTCTTTCACAAATAACATAGCACTTCCTTCTTGCAAGTACATTACCTTTTCATTGCAATTCGTTATCTTTTACATATGTTCATTATATGACATCCTGCACCATTATACTTTGAATGCGGCCGAATACACCGAGGGCTTACATTCCCCCTATTATGGTGTGATTAAGTCCGAACACTTTCACAAGTGTGGCACCGAACTTATAGCATTATATGAATCAGCTCGAATCATGTCTTGGGTCGTAGTTGGGTTTGCCCGGCTCCCATGTTTTGGTACCTTACGTTCCGTTCCGTCGGCTAAGGTATGGGAGAACCAACTGCGATTGCGCCCGGTTGAGCAGTTAGCGCCTCGATGAAAAGCTAAAACTGGCGGCATGATAAGGCGGACTGAATACTGTTGAGAGGTTCTTCGGGTCCTTAAAGGCTCATGCGCTTGACGACGTTCGGATGATGTCCGACAAAGCGTGGATATGGCCAGATTCGGTCTTCGAATACCGGGGCTTCGCGAAATTTAAAATTATAGAATTCTATGGCTAAGTGAGAGTGTTCAAGCATTATAAGTCCGATTGCCTTGTTACGTTAGTGTTGGCGCCTCCTAGATGGACCCAATAATGGGAACAAGAGTGCTCAAGTTTATCACGAACACCCCAGCCTTTGTAGCAGAAGCTGAAGCCAGCGACTTGCCATCTCGGTTAACAAGCGGCCGCCTGAAGGTAATATTTTAAATTCAACAAAGCGTTGCTCATGGCGCATATAAGCGAAGTTTTCAGATTACGGGATAAAAACACAGCGAGTTCACTCAAGATTACATCAAGGGGCACTCATCGCAATGTCGCGGGCTCCCTTGAGACAACTTTATAATATCGCTCCGGCGATGCGGCGCTCCTTGCCCGGCGGATCCGTGAAGCTTCTCGCATCCACCTTGCCCCATTGCACCTTTATGCGGGCAAGGGCCCGGACAGCGCCTTCAATGCGAGCGGAGGGCTTGTCACATCCAGCTGGGCATGCATCCACCAGCCGCCGCACTAGGCCAAAGTAGCTGCCGGGCATGGCACTGCCCGAACCTGGGGCCGGTGAGAGCCCTTCATGGCCTCTGAGCTACCTTGTGGAGTTCGACCAGCTGCTGCGGTATTTGGTAAACTGAAGCCTGCCGGATGGCGGCCTCGGCATCTTTGAGACGAAGACCTTCTCCGTTGAGCTCCCTCCTGCGCCCACGATAGAACATGGCGGCATCAGTCGCTACTTCTGTGGCGGATCTGCAAATGCCCTGGAAGCTCGAATTCGGGTAAGTGTCCGGTAATTTACATTAACATGCTTGCTCTGCATGAAAAGCGCCTTACCGCGCTATCTTCTTCATGTCCTCTACTTCCTCATGGGCCTTACGGGCCTCGGCCTTGAGTGGACTTGGCACTTCGAGAGCGAGGCAAGCTCGGACTCTCGAGTCTTGGAGTCACGCTCCAAACTCTCATGCTTTTCCATGAGAGCACGGAGCTCTTGCGAACTTCGCCACCGGTGCGCTTGCTTTTCTCGCTTCGATCCGTTACGTAGCGCATTGCGTTCGACCCGCGGACCGGCATCCTTGAGGCTGCCACCTCGTTAGTGGCCTGCATTACATATATTATCCTCGTTAATCATGTTTGCAGCTGAAACCCTTTTCTGTAAGGTACTTATTTAAAAGTGGTGTTATTCACCTTCTTTTTCCTTGAGCTGCCTCTTGGCATGGCCGAGCTCTTGCTCCGACCGCTCAATATCCTTCTTCAGCGTCTCGACCTCCGCCGTTAATGCGGCAAGGTCATCGGCGCAACTTTGCAAACCCATATTGACATATTTTTAGCAACCTGCGTCTATTTTGTTAGATCCTTAGTCGAAGCTTTTCTTTCCGAACAGCGGACCAAGCATCGAGGAGACTCTTGTCTATGCGGTATTATATTACTTAATTTTAACCTTCTTACCTCAAAGCTGTTAGAAGGCTGTTGCGAGGCTTCGATCAGCCCGCCCTTGGCGAGCTGGACCTTCTCAATCACCGCACTCATAAAGTGCGGTGTTCTTCCTCGATGGGCGCCTTTGGCGCCTCCGGCGAGAGGTATCCGGTGCCTCGGTTGGGCCGGAGGCCGCGGCGTCATGCATCTGCCCTTCTTTCGAGGGCGCTGGCGGACTCTGGAACACCTACGGGTTCGGAGTAAAGTCGATGCAAAAGTCCGAGGAGCTGCTGGCGCCTCCGGGCCTCCTCTGGCGTGTCCCCTGCAGGACTCCGCCTCGTCGTCCTCGGCTGGCGTGGGGTAGAGCGGTCGGGATGGAATTTACATCCGGCGGCGCCAACGACACGCTCATCGAGTCGGAAGGTCGTCGGCAGCGGCGGACTAAAGGAATAATCTGCGGCATTAGAAGGGCGCTAAATGACATACAATATCGGCATATAAATGATCCGGATACTTACGATCTGCCGAGCGCCCGGGCCCTGGAGGCCACTCATCCTCGCCAGCGTCGATGTTGGCGAAAGCTGTATCGAGATAGTTCTCCCCCTCTTGGACCCTTGACACGCCCGGTTGGGAGGCCTTCCTCTTCCTCTCTCCTCCTCCGGGAAAGTACTCCTCCTCCTCCTCATCTTGAGGAGAGTCCTCGTCGTCGTCGTCGGGCCTTTGATTCTGAGAACTCTTTCAAGTCCCGTGGCCACCTTCTTGGCCTTCTTCTCCGGCACCATGTCGGTGCGGAACCCGCAACCTGCTAAGCGGGCATCCTTGGTTCTTCGGCATGGAGCCGGGCTGATGAGCGGTGGGCCTTCTCCATCCGATCTGTCAAGGAAGAGGCAGATTAAAAACCTCGCTAGAGTCAATCTAATTACTTCAAGTGTCCCGTAATGGGGTCAAATCACTTACCTCGTCGATCGGAGGCTGCAGGCTGAATCCAGCGATCTTGATTCGCGGATCTGCGAAACCAGCGCCCTGAGCAGCGGCACCCTCGAGCGCCTTCATACATTGTGTCGAAGAAGCGCTAGCGTCTGGTGCTGTTCGGTTAAACTCCACAGTTAAATGCCCGTTCTTGGCATGGGAGAATCCGCCGGAGGAGCATGACTGGACCACATCGGCGAGCGGAGCCTATTGCTCACCAGGCTTCTTGATGCTGGCTCGAAGTCCCGTCACCTCCGGATCACCCCCGCAGGCCCTTCTCTTTCGAGGAGGTGAGCTGCGTGAGGGATTCGAGATCTAAAGTTCGGGGCACGCCGCCCATGTGGGCTTCTTGCGGCTCGGTGATGTAAACGACCCGATTGCCACCCCTTGGCGGAGTCACGAAGTCCCTTCTAGCCAAGGGGCGTTGGGCGGCTTACCCAACATGGCGCCCTCCGCATTCCGCTTGCGTCCCCTTCACAACCTTGACAGCGTTGAAAGTCTTGAGCCACGAGGCCTAAGTGGGGCGGATCACGAGTTCGGCGGGCAAGTGGAAATCTAGGCAGTAGTAGAACATGATCCCCGGACAAATGGATGGGCGGAAAGCCCGGTCCAGCGGAGGAAATGGGGAAGAAAACGACCCTCTCATGGGGCCACAGGGGTAGGGATGAGCTGCCTGCATCCAGGGCGGCCGGTCTGCGATATCATTTGGAAAGGTATCCGGCGTCGCTGCAACTTGTGATGTCCTCCTCCTTGGTGGTGGAGGCCAACCATTACCTCCCCTCCGGACATATTCGGAGAAGGATTAGAAGTGAGATCTTGTGACTTAGGCGTTGGAGCTTGAGTTACGCGAGGATGAATGAGCAAAAGGAGGAAGAAAGGCGTGGGTGAGAGGTAAATCCTTATCCCTTATATATAGGCGTACAAAACAATCGTCCCTCAGGCTTTGGTAAAACTCGCTTATCTCCCAGCGCCACCATCAATGGCGCGGTTGGGTTACCTTGCGTATTGATGAGAATCCGGAATAAGGGAACCACGATCTGCTTTGACGAGGACGCCAAAAACCGCTTACCGTAAGCGTCTTTGAGGTGGAATAATAAAAAGCGATTCAAACAAGGGCTTGGTTGCGGTGTGATGTCACGCTTTGCATAATCGTCGGCGAGATTGAGCTAAGTGTATTTTATTCTCTCTCGTTGGAATGTGGAATTTATTTTGCGAGCGGACACTATCCGGTGTTCATTATCTTCTTGAATTATTCAAGGAGGAACCCGCCTTGCAATGCCGAACATTATGCGCCCGGACTTATCGTCATTGAAGAAGCTGGTTCGAGAGACTCTTGAGGACTCTGGACTAGGGGTGTCCGGACAGCCGGACTATCAATATCCGCGGACTCCCGGACTACGAAGATAGAAGATTGAAGACTCGGCTCGTGTAAGGAAGGTACTTTCCTTGGCGTGGAAGGCAAGCTTGGCGATCTGGATATGTAGATCTCCTACCATTGTAACCGACTCTGTGTAACCCTAGCCTCTCCGGTGTCTATATAAACCCGGAGGGCTTTAATCCGTGGGACACGGCATCTCAACAATCATACCATAGGCTAGCTTCTAGGGTTTAGCCTCCTTGATCTCGTGGTAGATCTACTCTTGTACTACCCATATCATCAATATTAATCAAGCGGGGCGTGGGTTTTACCTCCATCGAGAGGGCCGAACACAGGTAAAAACATTGTGTCCCTCGTCTCTTGTTACCATCCGCCTAGGCGCTTACGATTCGGGACCCCCTACCGAGATCCGCCCGGTTTGACAGCGACAAGGGGCATTGCGAATCTGCCTCGCGGTGTATCGATGCTGCCACATTCTACCGTGGCAAGGAGAGGACTCAGCGGAGAAGGTCTTACGGTCTCGATGCTTTGAGGGACGGCCATCCAGTGCCCCCTAGCGACCGGTGAAGCAGCTGGTCGAGCTCCTAAAATGGTGCCCGAGGCCATGAAGGGCCTTATAGTCCGGTATGGCACCAGACGAGCCATGCTGAGGAGCTACCGGCCTCGTGCGGCGGCTGGTGGATCGTGCCCCTGGTGGATGTCATCAAGCGCTCCGCTTCTATTGAAGGTGCTCGTCGGGCCCTTGCCAGCGCAAAAGGTGCTGGCAGGGCAGAAATGGATCACGGAGAGGCTTCTTCTTGACCCGCGCATAGCGGGCAAGGAAATATCGTCTTGCCGAAATGTACTATAAGACATCTGAAGGGTGCCAATATTGCGGATGAGTGCCCAGAGATGTAATTATTGAGTAAACTCGCTATGTATTATCACTATGCTTGCTGAAAACTTTGTTCATATCGCGCTCATAGCAACTTATTTAATATAAAATATTACCATACATGCAGCCGTTTATAAAATCGAGAGATGGCAAGTCGTTGGCTTGACCCCCAAGCCACAGTCTTTGGGGTGTTAAGGATAAACTTGAAGCACTTGTTGTTCCCATTTTGGGTCCATCTAGGGGGCGCTCAACACAACGAACAAGTAGCCGGACTTATAATGCTTGAACACTCTCACTTAGCCATAGAATTCTATAATTTTAAATTTCGTGAAGCCTAGTATTCGGAAGACGAATTTGAGGCGCTATCACGCCTTAAATCGGGACATTATCGGTGCCCATTTCGAAGCGGCATAAGTCTTTAGGGACCCGAAAAGACCTCTCGAGCAGCGACCGATCTCTCGCCTTATCATGCCCGGTCGATTTTAGCTTTCTCCTTTGAGGTGCTCGCCCAGCTCAATGGGGCGCCAATCGCGGTGGTTCTCCCGATGCCACCTTAGCCGAAGCAGCGGGCGTAAGGCACCAAAACATGGAAATAAAGGCAAATCCAACTATTGACCCAAAGACATGATTGAACCGATTCATATAATGCTATAAGTTAAGAAGTGCCGCACTTGTGAAAGTGTTGGACTTATCACACCATAATCACGGGGAACATAAGCCCTGGTGTATTCGGCCCGTACCAAAATATCTGGTGCGATGTCATTAATGAACATATATGTAAAGTAATGCAATAACTTGAGGCAAAAGTGCTGCATTACTTATTTAAGGGATTACTGCTATGAGTGCGGAATGATACAAATAGTCACGGTAAGCAAGGGATTGGACTAATTAAACATGTCCCCCCTCGAGGGTGGTGCTGCGGACTGGTGTGTATAATCAATTTTAATGCTCGTAATGGAGACCACGAGTGTTACGTCGTTAGCCTTCTTCCTTCTGGCTGTTGCATCGTGAGTTGGTGGGTTCACCGCCGAGGCGGAACCCTGTTGAGCAGTCTGTGTATATAAAGAAGAAAAATGATAAAAAATAGCGACACACTTGGGAGCCCCGGTGTGTCGAGCCGCACTCACGGGTCTGTTGTGGTCGTGCCCCTCCCCTAGGCCCATGGTATCTCGGGCGTAATGATGTGCAGCGGAGTTGGTCTTCTGAATTATCACGATGGCTAGGGTTGGGGCGCATTGCTACGCATGCTCCGGGCGTGCCGAGTGGTCTTGGTTGATGTTGCTTGGGCCCGTTTGGCGTGTCCGGCCGTTTGCGGCGGACTTCGAAAATGCTGTAGAGGCTGCTTTGTACTTACGCGAGTAGCTGTATGTTCCGCCGTTCGAAGGGCGTTTAAATATTTCGTTGACCGTGATGACTCCACGAGGACTGGCATCTTGAGCTTGAGGTATGCGTGTCTTGGCACGCGTTGAACTTGCAAGCAGCGGTTCGTCCGAGCGAGCGTGATAGCAGCTGCGGAATGGGACTTGTCGAAGATTAACTCCTCGCTCGAGGAAATTGTCAGGGATCGAAAACCACTTCCGGTGTGGTGAGCTGTACAATTGGCCTCAACACCTGGTATGGCGCCTTTGAAGGTCGTCTTTGTAGGTTTAATCCTTGAGTGGTCTATGCCCATCTTGCGCATTGTATCTGATAAAAGCGGGTTAGAGGCTCTGCGCCGCGATCCATCGGGACTCTCATGAGGTGAAATCCATCGGCGATTGGGTCTAAAACCAATGCGGCGAATCCATATGGCGGATCTTGGTAAATATATAGTCTCTTGATCGAAAGTGATCGGGCAAGAGGACCATGGATTGAACTTCCAGGCGTGGCTCCGCCATATCGTCCCTTAGTGCGCTTCCGCTCCCTCTTGGGTATGTCGTTAAGTATATCATATTCACCATCCGCGCTTGGGGAAACCCATACATCCTCTATTATTACGGATTGGTCTCTTCCTCGTCGTCATTGCGAGCACCTTGTCATTGTTTTCGACAATTAACTTGCATGCTGCTTGAATACCCAACAATCTTTGTTGGTGTGATTAAGCGGCTTTTGAAGTGCCATGTATCAGCATAAGTGGTCGAGTATTCGGTCCAAATTAGACGGACCGGAGTGGTTCTTTGAATGGCTTCTTCCGTGACGGGTTTAGAGCCTCGGAATCGGCGTTGACTGCCGTAGTATCCTCCTTGTAAATGCGCTAGATTGTCGGCGTTTATCTTAGCTTGTGCGACACGCCATTGTGGTCCTTGGTATCCAGCCCCGAATTTTCTTTGAGGTTGTTCTTGCAAGCTAGCTGACTATCCTCTCCCGCCGCGAAGCGGGTCATTAGAATGTGAAGGCTGCCATGGATTTGACTTTTTCTGTCCTAGGTGCCGGGCTAGCCACTCGTTGTGGATGTTATGTTTGAAGGCTGCGAGGCCTCTGCATCCGGACGGTCGATGATTTGATTTTCTTTGTTAGAACCGTGTCGAACTGTATGCGGCCGATTAATGCAGCTGCTGAATTATGTGGCTTAGGTCGTCGGCATCAGGTCACACATATGTGCCCTGGAAGTTGTCGAGGAATCGGCTTCAGTCTTCATAACACAATTGACTCTGCGGGCATTTGTTAAGCCAATGCCGAGCTGGTCCTTTAAGCTTAAGTGGGAGATACTTGATGGCGTGGAGATAAATCGCCGTGGGCCATATGGATGTGAAGGAGATAATCTTTGATCCAAACCGGCGAAGTGCTGTTGTGCCATCATAGGATTCAATGTTCTGGTTTAAACCCTTGAGGATTTGATGATCCATTACTTCGTCATTGAAGCATAAGCGGGATGTCTTGGCGCCTCTATATTGAGCAATATCAGCGTAGCTCGAGTGGCGTTATGCTGCTGTGTTAACCCGGACGGAGTTGTTGTATCGGTATGACGTTATTCGTTGTGTGGGTGGTAGGGCGCCCGTGATCCATAGATGGATCTGGATTGTCTTGCCTTATCCTCCAATATGTCCCATAAGTCCGGTAGCGTTCCCTCGTGGCCGTACTTTTCAAGCGATGCGAGAATGCGGTCTTGATGGAAGGCTGGATGCTTCTCTGTCGCGACCACGGGGTGGCGGTCGGCCGTATTATGCTTTGGTGATGATGGTATGTATGCTTCCTCCTCTAATCGGGGAGCAACTTGCGTTTAGGTAGCTCTTGGAGGCGTTGAGTTCATACTCTTCGTCGCGAGGACCTCGGTCCATCTGTCGCCGGCGAGTCTTGATCGACTTGAAGCTGTTTGCAGCTTTTCTTTAGGCTATTTAGCCGTGGCCATTAGCTGCGTTTGAAAGCAGCTCTTGTGCGGCGGCGGATCTTGAGGCCACAGCCAATTCGTCGTCGTTGAGGCTTACCTCGTCTTGGAGGAGGTATGTAATTATCATCCTCGACCTCTTCATCTGCGCTCTCGTGAGGGCTTGTACGCATCCTCCTGCGCTGAATCTTCTTTGGAGGGATTGTCTTCGGCACTTTACGGGGTATTATTCTCTCACATGCGGAATCTCCATTCTTCTGTGGCGAGTTTAGAGTGGCAGCGCCCGGCGTTGGCGCTTGGGTTGTTCTTTAAGGAATCTGCCTCCGCTCTTTCTTAGCTGTCCCCCATCTTTTGGGGTGTCCACCATGTATATGTCATATGTGCGGTGGTCTTCCGGTGCCACATGGCGCTGGTTCTTATTAAATCTCCGGCATCGTCGTCCATCTTGTCGATGTCTTGATCATAGTCTAACATGTCGGTTAGATAAATCGGCAGTGGCTACAAAGTGGGAGGTGGGTTGGCTTTGAATTTCTTAGTCGTCAAGCTTCCCAACCATCACAGCCATAATCCGGCCAGGGCTCTCGGATAGCGAGAGATGCTTTAGCGAATAGGATGTCGCCAAAGGCGAGTCTTTGAAAGATGTCCGTGGCAGAACTCCATCATCGGCATGTCGGATTCGATTGGCAGAGGCGCGGAGGTTGGATCGGCGAAGTCGGCACCTCGGAGTCACGAGCTTTATATGGGACAAGGTCGGTGTTGGCTCCATCGCCGCGGAAGTTGCAGCCTGACGGTGTCCGATCCACCGATCCTCGATCTGGCGTCGCCTCGGGTGAGGCGGGCGGATTTATCTTGACCACCAAAGGCACTATCCGTAGCCGAGCTAAATCATACCGCTCCGGCAGTCTTGTGAGCTCGGTATGGCTCGAGTCCGTCGGATCAAGTCGCGGATATCGGTAGTGAAGTTTAGGCTTCAAATCGGACTGGCGGCGGCGTAGCTTCGATCTGCTCGGATGGCCGTGAATTGGCCCGCGATGCGAAAGCCGCGAATCTGAAGATACTGTCAGGGAGAAAAATCTCACCTGGGCCGCGTTGTTGTTGATTGAAGAAGCCATCAAGCCTATCGGTGACAACCACGGAGGAACTCTCAAGAAAGCACCAATGTCGGTATTAAAACCGGCGGATCTCGGGTAGGGGTCCCGGTATGCGTCTAGGCGGATGGTAGCGGGGGCGAGGGACACGATGTTTTACCCGGGTTCGGGCCCTCTTGATGGAGGTAAAACCCTACGTCCTGCTCGATTAATATTGATGATGTGTATTACAAGTGGATCTACCCACGAGATCAAGGCTAGGCTAAACCCTAGAAGCTAGCCTATGGTATGATTGTTGTAATGGAGATTATGTCCTCTGGACTAAAGCCCTCGGTTTATATAGAACAGGAGAGGGGCTAGGGTTACCTGAGTCGGTTACAATGGTAGGAAGATCTACACATATCCGTGTCGCCAAGCTTTCCTTCCACGCCAAGAGAAGTCCCATCGGCCGGACAGGGGCGGAGTCTTCAATCTTGTATCTTCGTAGTCTTGGAGTCCGTGAGACGATGATAGTCGGCTGTCCGGACACCCCTAGTCGAGGACTCCTTAGTTCTCTCTTGTTTTGGTGGTTGAACTTTGTTGTTGCTCGTTTGAGATACTCTATGATTTTGTATGATACTTGGGCGATCATGTGTTTCATCATATGCTACCTTAATGCTTGTTGGATGACATTATCCTTTTATATCTCTATATGATCATTCACTTTGCTTGGTGATGAGTGTATTTAATTATTATCATTTTGGCGCTCCACCAAGATGTATGTGACATGGAAGAGTAACCCATGATCCTAACTCGTTGTGCATTTGCAGTCCAAAGCAACTCTTAAACTATGCACAAATTTGGGGAGCTCTTGCTTTTTCATACTTCTCAAAGCGACAATGTATTTCACTCTTATTATCATTTGTCGAGCTTTGATCTATATCTTGTCATAAATTACCAAAAGTTGGAGATTGAAAGTGCAACTATCCCTAGGTGGTTTGGTAATTCCTAACAACATATAGCTCATTGAGCTAATGCTATTTCAAGATAAATATTTCAGGAAAGCTCAATGATTGGCATGGCATGGATGAGAAAAGTGGACACCTCAAAATGCTAAGGACAAAGAGGATTGGCTCAAGCTCAAGCTCAAGACTCTACATTTTTCTATTTTAGTGATCCAAGATCACATTGTGTCTATAGGAAAAGCCAATACTATCAAGGAGGGATGAGGTGTTGCTTAATGAGGCTCTTGCTCAAAGTGCTTAGTGATATGCTCCAAAGCCCTCAACTACTTTCTCACATCCATATATGGCCTAAACCAAAAGTCAAACTCGACCCACCTATTCTTTCTATCCGGCGCCACCGAGTTCAGATGTCATAGCCACTGCCACAAAACCTAGACAAATCGGTCTCACCGATAGGGATCTCTGTCTCACGCAGACAGGGTTACAATCTCTTTGTTTCCGTTAAATAACGTTTGGTCCCACGAGATGAGCGGCCAGGTCCCACGAGATTGCAATGT
>JAHHZJ010008572.1:0-11656 GCA_021437245.1 Aegilops speltoides
CCCTCTTCTCCCTCTTGGCCCATTAGGCCCATTAACCCCGGATTCGGTAACCTCCGGTACTCCGGTAAAATGCCGATTTCACGGAACCATTCCGATGTCCAAACATAGGCTTCAATATATCAATCTTTATGTCTTGACCATTCAGAGACTCCTCGTCATGGGATCACATCGGGACTCGAACAAACTTGCACATCAAAACTTATAAACTCATAATAAACTGTCATCGAAGCGTTAAGCGTCTGGACCCTACGGGTTCAAGAACTATGTAGACATGACCTAAACCATTCTCGGTCGATAACCAATAGCGGTACGGATGCCCATATTGGTTCCTACATATTCTCTGAAGATCATATCGGTCAACCGCATAACAACATCGTTGTTCCTTTGTCATCGGTATGTTACTTGCGAGATTTGATTTCGTATCAATACCTAGTTCAATCTGTTGGCAAGTCTCTTTACTCGTTTAATACATCATCTCATAACTAACTCATTAGTTACATGCTTGCAAGGCTTAGGTGATGGTATTACCGAGGGCTAGAATACCTCTCCGACAATGGATGACAAATCCTAATCTCAATTATTCAACCCAACATGTAGGAAACACACAGAAACACCTTTAAATCACCCGATTCGTTGTGGCGTTTGGTAGCAAAAGTGTTCTTCGGTGGGAGTTACACAATCTCATAGTTGTAGGAACTTTGTATAAGTTATGAAGAAAGCAATAGCAGTATACTAAGCGATCAAGTGCTAGGCTAGGGAATGGGTCATTCAATCACATCATTCTCCTAATGATGTGATCCCATTAATCAAATGACAACACATGTCTATGGTTAGGAAACATAACCATCTTTGATTAATGACTAGTCAAATAGAGGCATACTAGTGACTATATGTTTTTTAATTACACATGTATCATGTTTGGTTAATACAATTCTAGCATGAATAATAAACATTTATCATGATATGAGGAAATAAATAATAACTTTATTATTGCCTCTAGGGCATATTTCCTTCACCTCGGTAGTGTCGTCGGCCGGAACATGGTGCTTCCGGTGCATGGGAGGGTTCCCCTCTGGGGAGGGCGTGTCGCCCATGACCGTGGCCCACCTTTGTAGGGCTAGGAGGGTGTCCCGGGCACCCGTGAGCCAGGGGACTCATGAGGCCCTACCTCGGCGGGTTCTTTGGCTCACAGGCCTTTATCAATGGTATGTTCCTCCAAGGTGATTAGAATGCAAATTCTCTCGTCCACGGTCCGGCCCTCAGCAAGCTCAATCGCCCCTTGGGTTAGCGATCCGTGGAGTCAAGCCGGTGAGGTTGGAGGCATGAGCCCATGAGTCGGGCCTCGGGCACCCAACATTCAAGCGCTTTGCATGGGTGGAAGGTCCGTGATAGGCAGGAAGATTCGGGGCGGGTTAAGCATGGAGGAGCAAATCCATTTAGATGATCGAAAAAAAAGCCCCGGGTGGGGCCGGCGCTTGGGATAATGCAGCCGGGGCCCCAACAAAATGGAAGAAGAGAAAAGCGGATCATGCATGATGGGACCCTACGAAAGGAATGAGCAGCCTTGGCGCTCGGTGAAAATGGAACTTTGAAGATGTCCGATCGTTGAAGATGAAGGGATCTTTGCGATGGGCGGCGCGGTGAAAGCCGACCCTCATGAGCCCGGGGCTGGGCCTCGGGAGGCTCGAAACCCAGTGGATCTTGAGGCCATATCCATCTCCGCCGGGACCGGCGATGCGACCTCCGAGCCTTGAAAGCACCTCTTGGCGTTGATGGCGGGGACGCGTTCGGGCGAAAGGCATAACTGCTGTGGGGTGGTTCCATCCTGGCGAAGGCGGCGCTCTAAGGCGGCTCGGTTGAGCCCGCTCGTCGAGCGCAGCCCGCCATCCCGCTGAATGGGGGCTGCGGCGGGTAACGCGGACGCCGGCGACTCTTGACTCCTGTAGCTCTGAGTGTTTCTCCAGAACTCCGAGGTTTGGCCCTCCTTGCCTCATACCTTCTGAGGAAACATGCTTTGAAGCACGCCCCAAGTGGTTCGGCGCCTCCCTCGTGACCTTGGCAAAGTCGGTGGCTCTCAAGAAAGAGCCCCGAGCCTGCGGGGAGGCAGGGCGCCTTCCTGTCTCAGGTGGCGCCCCTAGCAGGGATCTGGCCGCCCTCGGGAGAACCCGCCTCCTGATGGCTTGGGCGGTGAAGCCTTCTTCTTTTAAGGACCACCTGGGAAGTCTCCGATCCTGTGATCTGTTCTTGATTGCAGCGGCTTGGAAGGCAGCTCAAAAACCTTTGCATCCCTTTCCTCACGAGTCTTGTGATGACTCCCCAACTTACAGCATCTTGAGGACATTGTAGGCATGGTGAGTCCTTGCCATGAACAGCCGGGCTGGGGGGATGGTGTATGGCCGGGAATGTGGGCGGTCAAGTCAATGAGCTTGGTGCGTGGTTGTTGTGCTGCTCAAAGGTTGGGCGAACCTACCCTTCAAGCAGTGGAACCATCGGTGACTCGAAAAAGGCTTGGTTGGGAAGATGATGATATGGCACTTGGAGATTGTTGAATGTCTCGGGACGGGACATTGAGTCTGCTCCGCCATCAATGGGTCTGGTGACTTGCATTCTTGATGGTAGGGAACAAAGCATTGGGAGGACTCCGGCCTTTTTGCCAGGCTGATCCATGAGCTGGCGTGATGGCCCGGGGAACACAAGGGCGTGGCCTCAAGCGGGGAGGCGCATTCACCTCGAAAAATGCTTGAAGATCTTGTTGTGTGGGGGGCAGGTGCCGGGATGCAAGGGTGGCCAAGCCCCGGCCCCTTGTCCTTATCTTGGTCTTCATTCCTCCTTGGCGGTGGTGGCGGAGGAGGGAGGCTGCGTTGCCGTCGGCGATCCTCAGGGCTGATCCTCCACCTCCCTCGAGGCTGGTCCTCCCATCCTCGAGGTCAGTCCGCCACCCTAGGCGAGGCCAGTCTTCCCATGTCCTCCCCTCTTCCTCCTCCTCGGCCATAGCCCGTCGTTTTCGGCGTCGGCGTCCCATCTCGTTGGCCTGGCTCTTGGCATTCATTGGTTTTGTGGGTGTGGAGGTGGTGGTACCTTGATCCTACCCTTGGATGACTCGGTGATGCACCCTCCAGTGTCGGCCTGCTTGAGCCATCAGCTCCCTTGCTTCATGTCCTTGACCTTGGGCTTCTTCTCTTCTGGGTGGTGGGGCTCGAGGAGGAGGCTCCCTTCCTCGCCCGGCGCCTTAGGAAGTTGACAGCTCGAGGGGATGTGCACAGGTCTTCATGGATTGCTAGCTCCTCTATCATCTTGATGTCCCCCGCCATCGGAGGGCTGAGATGATGGCCTCGGTCACCACAGGGATCTTGAGGCGGCGTTGTTGAAGCACTAGATGTAACTTTGGGTCTCTCCGGATGTTGCTTGATCGGCGTGGGTCACTCATGGCGGGGGCGATTAATGTTGGAAGTTGGCGATAAGGAGTCGCATCTCGTCATAGGGGAGATCGTGCGGGGCCGGGTTCGGGGGAGTCGGGCACCGTCCATGGCGCCATGGGAAACCAATTATGACCTTTTGTCCCCATTGGCGGTTCGATGCCCCTCGTGAAAATTTAAGAACTCTGGAAGTGCGGTGCCGTCTGGAGGGGGTCAGCGAACTTGCCTTGCCATGTGACCTTGCTTCGGGGGTGGGGCGGCCTGGGTGCCATCGGGCCTTCTTTGGTCTTTGGGCTTGCTCCGAAATTTCTCCTCCTTTGCTTGGGGGGAAGTCTTGACATGGTGGCGGGGATCGGTCATGGTGCACGGTGTTGGGGCCTTGGGGCACCTTCTTAGGCAGGGTTTCTTGGCAACTCCATCCTTGTCGGGGGCCGAGCAGTGGGTCTCAGGGGCTCGCCTTGGGGGGCCCGGGGAGGGGTGGCGGAGGCACCTCTTGTCCCACGCCTCCCCGGAGGATGGAGGCGAGGGAGGAAGATGGTAGGAGGCCCCTGCGGTTGGGAGCTTGGTGATTTGGGGGAGCCGGTCCTGTGGGTCGTCGGCCAGGACGTGGTAAAACCCAACGAGGGAACGCCGTTTGTTCCTTGAAACAAACCCAGTGGGATTTGAAACGGGAAATATGCCCTAGAGGCTAATAAAGTTTTATTTTTTCCTAACATGAAAAGTTTATTATTCAGTAAATTTAGGGGAAACATAATACATTGTTAAAGACAAGAGTGTCCTAGTTCCTCTACTTATACTTGTTAATCAAAGATTTATGTTTTAACCTGAACAAGGTTGTTATTTGATTAAAGGTCCTTATTGAAGATGTTGAATGCCCATTGTTAATTTTACCCGATCGAGTATTTGCTTTGTTCCTTCATGCTTACATTTCCTATGATTAGTTTGAATGTTTCGGGAGGAAACTTTTTGCTCGAATTCTGGGTATTATAAAGGTGTCTGGGGTCTCGAAGGACTTTTGTTGGTTACGTATTTGAGATTAGGTTTGCCTCCGGGATTGGAGAGGATTCTGGCCCTCTGGTTCAACCTTAACCTTGCAACATTTCAACTAATGAGTTAGTTTGAGATAGTTTTGGAGCATAAAAGACTTGCGGTTGAATTGAACTAGGTATTGGATAGGACGAATTCGGGAAGTAACTCCGATCGGAACCGAGGTTATGCTTTGCCATAAAGAAGAGAGGAACCAAAGGGCATCCACCGATTGGTTATTTTTCCCCTTCTTTATTCTTGTTCTCAACAGATCCTTCCAAGGTTTGAGGAATATTTGAGTTTAGTTTTTATGCCCCGGGTTTTTCCTATATCACGGAAGGGAGGGCAAATGGCAACAAAATTGATTAATTGGGCGGTTTTTGGCAGGAAAGGTTAGAATTTACTGGGGGTTCTGGAACCCGGAAGTATATGGGCCTTATTGGGCCCTGGGAGAAGGGAGGGAACAGGGGGCGCGCCCCAAAGCCAATCGGGTTGGGGGGGGGGCATTCCCTCTTTTCCCCTTCCCCTCTCAGTACACCCAAACTTCTCTTTCCTTCCCCTCCAAATGATGGGGGAGGAAATTTGGGAAATTTTCCCCTCCTTCCCCCCCTTGGGCGGCCACCTCCTCCTCCCTCCTTTATATCCGGGGTGGGGGCACCCTAGGACACAAAGTTGATCATTGATCGTTCCTTAGCCGTGTCGGTGCCCCCTCCCGATATTACACCTCGATCATATTGTGGCGGTGCTTGGCGAACCTGCGGCAGAGAACATCAAGATCGTCCCCGTCGTCTTGGGAACTCCCCCTGGGCCTCTCTGGATTGGAGATCGGGTGCGTCATAGCTTCTGGCGTGTCAGAACTTGGAGGGGAATGGGTGCTTGGATCGGTTGGACCGGGAGGCGTCGACTACTTCCTCTATGTTGCGTCGCTTCCGCCGGTCTCGGTCGAAACCTCTCCCCTCCGTTGCTATGCATCACCATGATCTTGTTTAAAATTTTTGAAATTACTCGTTCCCCAGTGGATCGAGCCAGGTTTTATGGTTTGATGTTATATGCAGTAGAACACAAGTGAGTTGTGGGCGATATAAGTCTCCTTACATGTCATACTTTGGTTGGTATTGTTGGATGAAGCCCGGACCGACATTACGTCAGCTTCGAGACTGGTTTGCTGCGCACCAGGTGACTAGCGGTGTCGGTTTCTCAACTTTAGTTGAACCGGTGTGCTCCCGGTCCTTGGAAGGTTAAAACACATCAACTTGACAAACTATCGTTGTGGTTTTGATCGTGGGGAGATTGGTTCTTGCTTAAGCCCGTAGCCCCTAAAACTTAACAACAAAGTAGGGGTCTCTTGTTTTTGGGGGCATTTGTGATGTGATATGGCCAAGACATGATGCTATATTTTTTGTTGAGATGATCATGTTTTGTAACGAAGTTATCGCTGGCGGGAGCCATATGGTTTCGCTTTATTGTATGAAATGCAAGCATACTTAATTGCTTTACTTTATCACTAAGCGGTAGCGATAATCGTAAAGCAATAGATGGCGTGGCAACGATGCTCGATGGAGATCAAGGTGTCGCCGGTGGGATGGTGATCATGATGGTGCAGATGGAATCACAAGCACAAGAAGATGATGGCCATATCATATCACTTATATTGATTGCATGTGATGTTTATCTTTTATGCATCTTATCTTGCTTTGATTGGGGTAGCATTTTAAGATGATCTCTCACTAAAAATTATCAAGTAGTGTTCTCCCAAGTATACCGTTGCCAAAGTTTCGTGCCCGACACCCGTGATGATCGGGTGTGATAAGCTCTCCATCCAGGTGCAAGCCGTTTGCACCGGAATACTCGGGTTAAACTTGGAGCCCATATCGAATAGGCCTCGAAACACGGCCAAAGGTCGGCTGAATCATATAGTAGATATGATCAACATAAGATGTTCACCATTGAAAACTACTCCATCTCCATGATGGTTATTTTAGTTGATTTGGATCACGTGATCACTTAGATGACTAAGAGATGTCTCTAAGTGGGAGTTCTTAAGTAATATGATTAATTGAACTAAAATTTATCATGAACTTATACTGATAGTATCTTGCTTGTCTATGTTGTTTGTAGATAGATGGCCCGTCTTTGTTGTTGTTGAATTTTAATCGTTCCTTGAAAGCTAAGTTGAAAGATGATGGTAGCAACTCGCGGTTTGGGTCCGTAACGAGGATTATCCTCATTCTGCCGAAAAATTATCTGGAAGCACCGGGGGTGCGAACTCTTGTCTGGCCAGGGCCGTTAAACGTCTGGCGAAAAGGATGACTACTCGATAGTTCAATGTGCCATGCTCGGCTGAACCGGGACTTCAGGCGTTTTGAGCGTCATGGAGCATATGAGATGTTCGGAGTTGAAGTTGATATTCCAAAGAATGCGGATTGAGAGATATGAAGTCTCAATAAGTTCTATTGCAAGATGGAGAAATTCTCGGTGAGCACATACTCAAGATTGGGGTATTGTAATCACTTGATTCAACTGGAGTTACTCTTCGGATGATAGCGTCATTGAAAATTCTCAATCACTTCCACCAAGCTACAAAGCCGTGATGAACTATAATATGCAAGGGATGGATAAGGCGATTCGAGCTCTTCAATCTAAATGCGGAGGTAGAAATCAAGAAGGAGCATCAAGTGTTGATGGTTAACAAGACCACTAGTTTCAAGAAAAAGGGCAAAGGGAAAAAACTTCAAGAAGAACAACAAAAGTTGCTGCTCAAGAAAGAAAAAACCCAAGACGGACCTTCAGAGTCCTTTGGGCGGAACTGCCCCAAGTATTTGGCGGATAAGAAGGATGGCAAGGTGAACAAAGGTATATGTGATATACATGTTATTGATGTGTACCTTACTAGAGCTCCTCTTTGGGTATTTAATCTTTGGTTCTTTGCTAATTTTCCTTGGCGGGCTACGTTAGCGAACAGGCAAGGGCGAGGTGCGATTTGGCGTGGGAAATGGTTCCAAAGTCGATGTGATGCTCGGCGCTACCTCTACATCTACCTTGGGTTAGTATTAGACCTAAATAATTGTTATTTGGTGCCGTTGAGCATGAACATTATATCTGGATCTTGTTTGATCGGGCGGTTATTCATTAAATCAGAATAATGGTTGTTCTATTTATATGGTAATATCTTTTATGGTCATGCACCCTTGAAGAGTGGTCTATTTTGATGAATCTCGATAGTAGTGATACACATATTCATAGTGTTGAAACCAAAAGATCGAGTTGATAATGATAGTGCAACTTATTTGTGGCCTTGCCGTTTGGGTCATATCGGTATAAAGGCATGAAGAAACTCCATCTTGATGGACTTTTGGAACCCTTGATTATGAATCACTTGGTACTTGGAACCGTGCCTCATGGGCAAGATGACTAAAAATGGTTCTCGGTACTATGGAAAGCAGTTGTTGGAAATCATACATCGGATGTATGTGGTCCATGAATGTTGAGGCTCGTGGCGGATATCGTTATTTTCTCACCTTCACGGATGATTTAAGCGGATATGGGTATATCTACTTAATGAAACATAAATCGAAACATTTGAAAAGTTCAAAAATTTGAGTGAAGTTGAAAATCATCGTAACAAGAAAATAAAGTTTCTCGATCGATCGTGGGGAGAATATTTGAGTTCTGAGTTTGGTCTACACTTAAAACAATGTGGAATAGTTTACAACTCCATACCGGAACACCACAGGTAATGGTGTGTCCTTTTTCGTACTTTACTTGATATATGCGTCTATGATGTCTCTTCGTTTACGCTTCGTTTTGGGGTTATGCTCTAGAGCGGCCACATTCACGTTAAATAGGGCACTGAAATCCGTTGAGGCGACACCTTATGAACTATGGTTTGGCAAGAAACCAAAGTTGTCGTTTCTTAAAGTTTGGGGTTGCGATGCTTATGTGAAAAAGCTTCAACTGATAAGCTCGAACCCTCGAATGTGTCTTCATAGGATACCCAAAGGAGCGTTGGGTACACCTTCTATCACGATCCGAAGGCAAGACATTCGTTGCTAAGAATGGATCCTTTCTAGAAGGAGTTTCTCTCGAAAAAGTGAGTGGGAGGAAAGTAGAACTTGATGAGGTATTTGTACCTACTCCTTGTTGGAAAATAATACATCACGAGGAACGGTTTACGGCGTCAAACCAACTAGTGAGGAAGTTATGATGATGATCATAGAACGGATCAAGTTATCTGAAACCCCGTGGGTCGAGCAGTAAGATCCGCCAAGTGGTGGGTAATCCTATTCGGAAGTCATGCTACTAGATCATGATGAACCTCCGAACTATGGAAGCGATGGTGAGCCCGATTCCAAAAATGGCTTAAGCCATGAAATCGAGATGGGATCCATGTTGAAACAAAGTATGGACTTTGGTTGACTTGCCGATGGTGGCAAGCAATTGAAATAAATGGATCTTCAAGAAGAAGTTTGGGCGGTAATTTCTTTCTACAAAGGCTTGTTGCAAAAGGTTTCGACAAGTTCAAGGGGTTGACTCGATGAGACCTTCTCACCCTGCGATGCTTAAATCTGTCGAATCATGTTAGCAATTGCCGCATTTTATGATTATGAAATTTGGCAAATGGATGTAAACTGCATTCTGAATGGATTTACGGAAGAAGAGTTGTATATGATGCAACGAGAAGGTTTTATCGATCCAAAGGGCTAACAAAGTGTGCAAGCTCAAGTTCCATTTATGGACTGGTGCAAGCCTCTCGGAGTTGGAATAAGCGTTTTGATAGTGTGATCAAAGCATTTGGTTTTATCTGAGACTTTTGGAGAAGCGTATTTACAAGAAAGTGAGTGGGAGCTCTGGCATTTCTAATATTATATGTGGATGACATATTATTGATTGGAAATGATATAGAATTTCTGGATACATAAAGGGATACTTGAATAAAAGTTTTCAATGAAAGACCTCGGTGAACTGCTTACATATTGGGCATTAAGATCTATAGAGATAGATCAAGGCCTTAATTGGACTTTCACAAACACATACCTTGACAAAGTTTTGAAGAAGTTCAAAATGGATCCAAAGAAAGGGTTCTTGCTGTTTGCAAGGTGTGAAGTTGAGTAAGACTCAAACCCGACCAGGAAGATAGAGAAAATGAAAAGTGTTCCTATGCTTCAGCCATAGGCTCTATCATGTATGCAATCTTGTTACGGACCGATGTGTGCCTTGCTATAAGTCTGGAGGAGGTACCAAAGTAATCGAGTGGATCCTTTGGGCGGTCAAGAACATCTAAAATACAAAAGGACTAAGGATATGTTTCCTATATGGGTGACAAAGAGCTCATTGTAAATGGTTACGTTGATGCAAGCTTTGACCTTCGGACGATTCTTCAAAACGGATATTGTTTACATTAAGCGGGGTTCGGTTGGTGCAGTTCAAAGCAAAGCGTCGTGGCGGGATCTACATGTGAGCGGAATACATAGCTGCGGGCGCCAATGAAGGAGCGGATGAAGGAGTTCATATCCGATCTAGGTGTCATACCTAGTGCATGGGTCAATGAAAATCTTTTGTGACAATCTTGGAGCAATTGCCTTGGAAAGGAATCCAGATTTCACAAAGAACCAACACATCAAGGCCTTCAATTCCATCGGGATCTAGTCGGTGGGAGACATAAATTTCAAGATACATACGGATCTGAATGTTTGAACCGTTGACTAAGCCTCTTCCACAGCAAAACATGATCAACACCAAGACTCCATGGGTGTTAGAATCATTCTTGTTAATCTAGATTATTGACTCTAGTGCAAGTGGGAGGCGAAGGAAATATGCCTAGAGGCAATAATAAAGTTATTTTTATTTCCTCATATCATGTAAATGTTTAAAGAAATTGTATTAGGAAACATAATACATGTGGAATATAAGACAAGCGGTGTCACTAGTATGCCTCTACTTGACTAGCTTGTTAATCAAAGATGGTTATGTTTCTAACCATGAACAAGGGTTGTTATTTGATTAACAAGGTCAATCATTATTGAATGATCGATTGACATGACCCATTGTTAGCTTAGCACCGATCGTTTAGTATGTTGCTATTGCTTCCCATGACTTATACATGTTCCTATGACTATGAGATTATGCAACTCCGTTTACGGAAACACTTTGTGGCTACCAAACTCTGCTGCGGGTGATTATAAAGGTGCTCTTGGTGTCTCGAAGGTACTTGTTGAGTTGGGTATTGAGATTAGGATTTGTCACTCCGATTGGGAGGTATCTCTGGCCCTCTGGTAATACACATCATAAGCCTTGCAAGCATTTCAACTAAGAGTTAGTTGTGAGATGATGTATAGGGCGGTAAAAGACTTGCAGGAGATTGAACTAGGTATTGGATACGGATGAATCTCGGGCAATAACTAAATGACAAAGGAAAACGTATGTTGTTGTCGGTTTGACCGATAAAGATCTTAGTAGAATATGTAGGAACCAAATGGGCATCGGTCCGCTATTGGTTATTGACGGAACATGTCTCGGTCATGTTCTGTTCTCGAACCGTAGGGTCCCATAACAAGGTTTGATGGGTTATATTATGAGTTTATGTATTTTGATGTACCAAGGTTGTTGAGTCCGGATATGATCACGGACATGGAGAGTCTAAAATGGTCGAGACATAAAGATTGATATATTGGGCGGATATATTTGGACAGAAAGGTTAGGAGAATTTGGACTCAGGGGGTTCGGAACCCGGGAGGTATATGGGCCTTATTGGGCCCATGTGGAGGAAGGAGAAGGAACAAGGGAGGCGCCCCCAAGCCCAAACCAAATTGGGGAGGGGGGCCCCCCCTTTCTCCTTCCCCTCTTCCTAAATTACTACTAGTACTACTTCCTAATACTAGTACTCTTTCCTTCCCCTCCAAATAAGATAAAAAGGGGAAACCTACTTGGGTAGGTTTCCCCCTCCCTATGGGCCCCCGGGGGCCCCTCCTCCCTCCCTCCCTTTATCCGGGGTGGGGGCCCCTAGGACACCAATTGATCATTGATGTTCCTTGCCGTGTGGTGCCCCCTCCACGATATTACACCTCGATCATATTGTGGCGGTGCTTGGAAGCCCGAGAGAACATCAAGATCGTCCCCTGTCGTCTTGTGGAACTCCCCTCGGAACCTCTTTTGGATTGGAGATGGTGCGTCATCGAGCTGTCGGCGTGTTAAGCTTCGGATGCGAATGCGGTGCT
>JAHHZJ010008575.1:0-10321 GCA_021437245.1 Aegilops speltoides
CGTCGTCTTGTCGTTCCTTGTCAATTCAGCACCATAGCTGTTTTGTTTGATTACGGAGCCCGCATTCTTTTGTCACCCAAAGTTTTGCATTAAAAGTGGCATGACCCTACACCTAAACAACCCAATGGTGGTACAAACCCGGAGGCGAGAGATGAGAGCCAAGATAGGATGTAAAGGTCGGGATTACCATTAGCAGGGTGACTTCCTAGAACCTTATCATCCTAAAATCACAAGGCTTGGATGTGATCTTGGGAATGGATTGGCTCAGCAAGCACCAAGGCTTGATTGATTGCAAGCCAGGACGGTCACTATGACCAATGACGAAATTGAAGTCAGTTGCTCCCAACCCTCTTACTGCTCAAGCCAACCAAGTCAAGTATCATTGAAGTTGGATTGGAACAAATGCCGATGGTATCGAGTATCGATGTTTTTCTGATGAGCTACCGGGAATGCCTCTGATCGGGACATTGAGTTCAGTCATCGAGCTCATACGGAGCAGGACCCATCTATAAAGCCTTATAGAATGGGATCGGAGGAGTTAGCGAGTTGAAGAAGCGGTGGAAGAAGCGTTGAGGAAGGATTTATCCGCCCTAGTGCCTCCCTTGAGGGATCGCTTTATTCATTTGTGGCAAGAAGGGCGGTACCATCCGCTTATGCATTGACTACCGCTCCCTCAGCGAGGTTACAATCAGAACAAGTACCGCTTCCCAAGATTGAAGATCTGTTTGATCAACTCAATGGGGCCAAGGTGTTCTCCAAGATCGACCTCGGATCTGGGTACTACAAGCGAAGATCGAGACCCCAAGATATTCGAAGGCGACATTAAGTAACGGATATGGCTGTATGAATGCTGCGTCATGTCCTTTGGATTGACCAATGCTGACTTACTTCATGTACCTCATGAATAAGGTCTTCATGGAATATTTGGACAAGTTAATCGTTGTCTTCATTGATGACATTCTTGTCTTCTCGAAGTCGGAAGAAAACACGAGCAACACTTGAGGATGGTCCTAGACAAGCTGAGAGCACCAAGCTGTATGCCAAGTTCAGCAAGTGTGAATTAGGCTGCGTGAAGTTGGATTCTGGGTCATGTCCTAGCAGAAGAGGATTGTCGATCGACCTGCTAAGATCGAAGCCGTGGTGAATGGCAATCCCGAGCAATGTGAAGGAAGTCGAAGCTTCCTCGGACTCGCGGGATATTACTGCAAGTTCGTTGAAGGTTCTCAAGCATTGCCGGCCCATGACTCAGCTCTTGAAGAAGGACAAGAAGTTGAATGGGCCTTGAAGTCGAAAAGCTTCGGGCTGAAGAAGAAGCTAACCACCGCTCGATCCTGGCCACACGGATATACACAAGGAGTTTGTGATATATTGTGATCGTCAAGAATCGGTGGGAGGTGTTACGATCAGAAAGCGGTCGTGGCCTACCTTTCAAAGCAACTCGACCTCACGAAGAACTCGCTACTCATGACCTTGAGCTAGCAGCGATGGTTCATGCCACGAAAACTTGGCGACATTACCTTTTGGGGAGCGATGTGAGATATACACGGATCACAAAAGTCAAGTATATTTTCACTCGGAGGAATTGAACATGAGGCGAGAAGATGGCTAGAGTTGATAAAGATTATGACCTCGGTGTTCAATACCACCTGGAAGGCTAATGTGGTAGCAGAATCGTTGAGCGGAAGGCTTGCTCCTTGAATGCTATCTTTGAAGCACAAGCTACCGCCTTGTATGAAGAACTTGAAGGCTTGGGTTGGGCTGGTTGCACCGAGATTCTTAGCCAACCTCGAAGTTAAGCCTACCTTGATGGATGATATCAAGAAAGCTCGGAAGGGGCATGAGAGTATCGAAGGCATCAAGAGGAAGATCAAAGGCAGGCAAGGCCTCGAGTTCCGAGAGGATGAGGAAGGAATCGTGTGGTTTGGGAATGCATCTGCGTGCCCAACAAGGTTGAGCTCAAGAACCTGATCTTGCAAGAAGCTCATGACAGCCCATATTCCATCCACCACGAGCACCAAGATGTATCAAGACTTGAAGGAAGATTTTGGTGGCATGGGATGAAAAGGAGATTGCCACCTATGTTGCGAAATGTGGCGTATGCGGAGGTCAAAGTGAACATCGGCGACCTTTGGATACTCCAACCACTCAAGGTTCCCGAGTGGAAATGGGATAAAATCGGAATGGATTTCATCCTTTGGACTACCTAGGTCAAACAAGGGACATGACTCCATACGGGTCATAGTCGATCATTTGACCAAGTGGCCCATTCATTCTGTTAAGACTACCCATGGCAACATGGCAACTCTCTACATCAGAGTCGTGAGCCTTCATGGTGTTCCCAAGGAGATTGTGTCGGATCGAGACCCAGTTCACCTCAAGGTTTTGGAAGAAATTCCGGAGGCCATGGGACCAAGTTGTCCTTGACCTGCTTTCCACCCAGGGGAGGTCGGGCCAACAGAGTGAATCAAATACTCGAAGATATGCTCGAGCAATGGTCTTAGCTTATGGAGCTAAGTGGGAAGATTGCCTCCCTTTCGAGTTCTCTTACAACAGCATTATCGGCCAGCCTCAGATGGCACCATTTGAAGTGTTATCTGGGGAAGTGTAGTACACCCTCAAGCGGTGGGAGCGGAGAAGGACTTGTCTTTGGGCACGATATCCTTGAAGCGAAGAGCAAGTCCGGCTTGTCAAGGCGTCTGAATCGCCAAGTCAAAGCGAAGAGCTATCAGACTCACGTCGGAGACATAAACTTCGAGTTGGAGACCATGTCTATCTCCGGGTCACCCCTCTCAAAGGACCGCGCTTTATGTCAAAGGAAAGCTTGCCAGATACATTGGCCCTTCAAGATCAGCGGCGGAGGAGGTGGCTTACGTTGGAACTTCCACGAACTTTACGATGTGCTGCGTGTTCCGTGTCACAACTCAGGAAATGTCTCCAAGTTCGAGACAAGCCCGACCTCTACAAAGGCGTCAATCACCAAGCCATTGACCTTCAACCTGATTTGACGTGTCGTGGCGGCCCATCGCATTACGGATGATGAGCGACACACTAAACCGCACCATCAAGTACTTCAAAGTCCAATGGAGCAATCACACAAGCGAAGCAACTTGGGGCGTGAAGACTACCTTAGATCAATTTCGAACCTCTTTCAAGCCTAGTTTAGGAATCTGGGGCGAGATTCTTGTAAGGTAGAGTCTGTCACACCCTGCATTTTGTAACATTTCATTTTATAAATAAAGCATGAAAATTTGGACCAACAAAAACTTTTTGCATTAATTGGCTTTTATTTGAAGTTGGTTTCTCTATGCTTCTTTTCAAATTTCTTGAGGTCACTACTCTACCCTCTATATTCCATCTCCTTACCCCCTCGACCAATGATCATGCCATGTGAATAGTGCTACATAAATTTTTTTACAAAAATAATTTGGCGAAAGTATTTTAAAATTAGTTTTCCAAAAACCCACGAATTGAGGTTTGCATGCAAATACTTGATCAAGGGCAGTAAAACATTTCCAAAAATATATTTGACTCCTATTAGATATAGGATGCCCAGAAACCACAAAAGTATAATTTTAAAAGTTCTTTCTATTTTATTTAAAGGCTTTTCTTAAGGCCAGAAATGGTCTTTAATAGGAAATAATTATTTTCTGTTTCAAAATATTTGACAAAATTTAGAAAGCTCATAGGACATATATTGTCCATATATAAAGTTTCAACACATGGTCATGTTCAAAATAATGGTCAAATCCCTCTAAAACCCTTTCGGATATTTCAAGCTTTTGAAATATTTACAAAAAATTTCCAAAAATTCAGGAAAATTCTATCATGTCACATATGACATATCTGTTGATCTTGCCAAGTCTCATGACTTGGAGAACAAGATAACACCATCAAAACCCTCAAAACCATTTCTGTCCAATCTAAAGTTTGATCAACTTTACATTGCCAAGTATGTCCAAATGTGCTCAAACTTGGTGGACATGCTTCATTAGTCTAATTATGCAACTGGACCAAATGGCCAAGGTTGGAGAAGAGAAATCTTGGTCAAAGTGCCTCAAAACCCTCTCGACCAAAATCAAGTTTGAACCACTTTGCACTACCAACTTTTCTCCAAGACCCCAACTTTGGTGAGCCGATCATGTGACCAAATAAGGCTACCACACCAAGTGGCACATCAAGGAGAAATGATTTAGTCCTTTGGATCTACACAAACCCATTTCTGCCCATTTCTAGGGTTTGCAAAAGTTGCATTGCAACTTTGTCCAAACAAGCTCAGAATGGGTGGAAGGCCCTAAATATATGTGACATTTCACCCCTTGGAGTATCTTGGCCAGTGAGGATCATTAGCAACAAAACTCCATCAAACACCTTGGCAAAATACTAAAAGGCCTCTTTTGCCACTTTCACTAATCTCCTTGATTAATCTCTTTGCCACAACCCTCCTCACTTCCCTCATCATTTGGACACTTTCTTACGAAGAAGCAATGTGGAGGAAGGGGAATCAAGTTGTCCTCTCGGACAACATTTCTCTCCTCTCTCCGCTTCTCTCTCTCCATACACCCAGGCATCCGAGCCTTTCCTGGTCTTGTCCCATCTTCTTTGTAGCTTCCAGGCCTAAGTGGACCGCAGCGGAAACCATAGCGCACATCTGGCCAAAAGCACTTCTGGAGGCGTGCTCTGATGGCGGCCGAGCCTACGCCGCGCCTCCCGGCCGCCGTGCCATCCCATCGCGGTGATGTGCCTCGGCGTCTGCTTGCCGCTGCCCGTGCCGCCCCTCTGTCTCCCCTCTCTCTCCCCCTCCTGCGCGCGTGCCCGGCCCGCCCGGCTCGGCCAATGGCCAGCCTCACTGCAGCGCGCTGAGACCCTCCCTCGCTCTCTCTCCTTCTCCTGGCGCCCTCTCCACTCCCACGCGCCGTGGACAGCTCAAGCTCTCCCCAGCGGCTCCTAGAGCAGATCCATGGTGCCCGTAAGCCACGCCCACGTGGACCGTGGCCAGCCCTATTAAAGCGTTCCCGAGCCCTCCTCTTTCTCCTGTCGCCCCTCCTGCCTCAATCCACCCCTAGATCCTCCCATTTCGCTCGAGCCCCGGAGCTCGAGATCGAGCTCGAGCCCCGCCGCCTCGGGTCGCGATCGTCATGGTCAGACCCCCTCCGCCTCGTTTCTCCTCGATTCGGCCTCCCTCACCTCCTTGATGCCTTCCCTCGCTTTCCCCCTCGTTTTGCAGTGAGGCAGCCGGAGCCACCGCGCCCGGCACCTCCTGCCTGGGACCTCGTGCCGGGAGGCCACCGCGACCATCTCCACCCTCTGGATCCGACTCCCTCCTGAATCAGCAGTAGTCCCGCTCCGCTTCCCGTGCCCTATATCGCCGCCCGGGACTCGCTTTCGCCTCTGGCGGAGGTAGCAGCGGCGCGCCGTGGGGCGGCTGCGACCTCGCATACGCGGGTGGGATCCACCGTCGAGGTTTAAAACGTCTTGTGCCTTCTGGACCACCGTCGGCGAAGCGTATTGGCCTTCGCCTTGGCGTGGCGGAGCGCGTGGGCTGGGGTTCCCCACGGCTCTTGCTCTTGTGGCCTCTCGGCCCGATGTACAGCGCCGTTCCCCTTTTCTTTTACGTGAAACTTCCAAAAATTCCACGAGGCAGAATAATAGTCCAAATGCTTTGATTCCAATTTCTAAATTCCTAGAATATTGCAATCTATTTAATGGTGCAACTTTCACTCAGATCAATCACCTTTCCTTTTACGTAAATATTTAAATGTGGTTTTGGCATTTAAATGAGCCTCTGAAAATCCATAACTCCTATTTTGCTACTCGAACCAAAACCAAAAGTTACCCCTTCTAGCTTTCCTCCTAGTATTTTACAAAATTAAGTTGACATTTTGAGCACTTTGACTTTTCTGTTTTATTATTGCCTTATTTTCCGTTGTTTCCTTGCAGCGTTAGATCCGTGTTGTGAGGTAGGCTGAGGAAGAAGGAGGAGCGTCTTGGAAGACTTTGAAGACCGAGCCAACCAAGGCAAGCAGCCCTTTGACCATGACTATGATACCCTCTTTATATGCATGTCATTTTTTTAGCTCTTTATTTATGATGCATCGGAATCATGGCGAGATGGTGAACCACGTGGGTGGTTGCCACGATTACATCCTCGTTGATACTTGCATGGTGCATGGCCTACCATTTATGAGGGTTATGCGGTGGGAGTAACTAGGATGCAAATGTAGGTGCTACGCAAATGGGATGGGTTATGCATGGTGAAGGAGACAAAAGCGATTTCAAAGTCTTTTGAAAACCCGTCGGGTGCCACTTATGCGGGAGATGATGAAAGGTAACCACTTGATGCGAAGTGGTGTCGAGGCAAGTGTGTGTTGTTTTCAGCGGATTAGATTTAAGATTTGATGGTTGTCCCAACACTACATTGTGACCACTCTACCCTTATATGGGAAAGGGCATTGTTGAGTACCTAGACCGATACTAGCTTGGAGCCGCATTACTAGTGGGGGAGAGTTGGTGCTCTCTCTTGGGGCGAGGTCGTGCAGTGAGGCGGCCATGACTGTTTTCACGAGGCACGGACACGTTGGTACCCGTGCTTGTGGTATCACGATGAATGTGGGAGCAAGGCTCCCAACTTTATTATTGTGAAATGTTTGTACGGGGTTACTACCAATCAGTGGACTCCATGTTAGTGTCGTCTAGGGAAAGCGGTGATCGGGTGCTTACCGGGTACTTGAGTACATGAGTGCGTGGATGACGGAAGTTCCCGGATCTAGTGGGTAAAGTGTGCAACCTCTGCAGTGTAAAACTATTGAATAGCCGTGTCCACGGTCAGGACGGTTAGGCGGTCTTGCTTAAACTATGTCGGGGTTTTCAACCGTGTGAGTAAGATGATGGAAATGACTTGGGTCAAGTCAATGGACTTGACATGATTGAGATGGGTTGGTACCCACTCTTTTATGATAATGGGTTGGTGCCCATTCTATTTATGTTGATATCGTGACTGTTCTCATGGTTACTTGAATTCTCTTGATGCATGCTTTATAGGATGTTGAACATGTCATTGCACTCAAAACTAGCTTTATGCAAAACTTTACCTATGTCATGCATTCTTGTACCTTGAACCAAAACATGGGTTGCTTGCAGTACATTCAAAGTACTCATTGGCTTGCCTTGGTTATTTAATTGACCGGGCATGGAAGAACCGGAGTTGAAGAAGAGTTCTTTGGAGGCGATCATGCGAACTAGGGCGTTTCGAGTCGAGAATGCTGTAGGGTTAAAGCGGATGGCATGGGTTCTACTTCTCGATGGCGATTTCGCTGCTATGTTTCATTTGATGTTCAGCCCTTAAGGCTTTATCGATGTAAGACTTGACCGTGATGGTCATTATTTGTGTAAGGCGGTATGTATGGATGTAAGACTCTTGTTATTCAACTTACGTGTGTTCGGTGAGCATTGATCTCTGGGATCCTGTACCGTGCATTGATGATCACGACTTGTAAGTCGGGGTCCCCACATTTACATTAACATGCTTGCTTTGCATGAAAAATGCCTTACCGCCGCTATTTTCTTTACATCCTCAACCTCTGAAGGGCCTTACGGGCCTCGGCCTTGGCGGACTTGGCACTTTCGAGGCGAGGCAAGCTCGGACTCTCGAGTCTTGGAGTCACGCTCCAAACTCTCATGCTTTTCCATGAGAGCACGGGCTCTTAATCGAACTTCCGCCACGGTGCCTCCCTTTTCTCGCTCTGCCCGTTCGCGGCCGCCTTTGCGTTCGGACCGGACCTGCTCCTCGAGGGCTGCCACCTCGTTAGTGGCCCTGCAATACCCATATTATCCTTGTTAATTTTATGCAGCAAAATCCTTTTACGTAAGGTAACTATTCAAAGTGGTGTTACTCACCTTCTTTGTCCTCGAGCTGCTACTTGAATGGCGAGGTCTCGCTCGGACCGCTCGAGATCCTGCTTTACTTGTCGACCTCCGCCCGTTAGTGCGGCGGAGGTCAGCAGTGCAACTGCAAACCCATATTGACATATTTTAAGCAACCTGCGTATATCTTGTTAGATCCTCGGTCCGGCTTTTCTTTCCGAACACAGGCGAGCATCGAGAACTACTATCTATGCGGTATTACATTACATAATTTTAACTTCTTACCTCAAAGCTTTGTTAGAAGGCTGCTGCGAGCTTCAGTCGGCCGCTTTTGGCGGTGAACCTTTTGAATCACCGCACTCATGATAGTGCGGTGTTCTTCCTCGATGGAGCGCCTTTAAGCGCCTCCAACAAGTTATCCGGCGCCTCGGTTGGGCCGGAGGCCGCGGTGTCCGATCTTGCCCTTCTTTCAAAGGGCGCTTGCGGACTCTGGAACCCTTGCGGGTTCGATGTAGAGTCGGCGCAAAATGCAGGAGGCAGCTGGCGGCGCCTCGGAGCCTCCTCTGATGGGTCCCTCTGCGGGATCCCACCTCGGCATCCTCGTCGTGGCGTGGGGTAGAGCGGTCGGAAGTGAATCCACATCCGGCGGGGCCAGGACCGCTTGATGAAGCGGGGAGATCATCATCGGCAGAGCTACAGGACGAGAACACGGCATTAGAAGGACACTCTGCGACACGAAAGAAATTGCATATAAAGGATCCGGATACTTACGATCTTGCGGACCTTTGGCCCTTGAGAGCCCTCATCCTAGCCAATGGTGGTGTTGGCGAAAGCTGTCAGGGGATAGTCCTCCCCTCTTGGACCCTTGGCCTCCCCTATTGGGGAAGCCTTTCTCTTCTTCTTCTCTCCTCCTCCGGGAGAGAGTACTCCCTCCTCCTCCTCGTCTTGAGGAGATCGCCTCATCGTCGGGCCTTTGATTGGGAACTCTTTGAGTCGCGCACTTCTTGGCCTTCTTCTCGGCACCACATGCGGTGCGGAACCGCTAACCCTGCTAGCGGGCATCCACTGGGTCTTGGCATGGGGCCGGGCTGATAAGCTGCTTGGCCTTCTCCATCCATTCTGTCAAAGGAAAGGAAAGAATGAAACCCTCTTATAATCAATTGATTACTACAAAGTGTCCGTAATGGGGTTGAATCACTTACCTCGTCGGTTGGATCTGCGAGCTGAATCCTGCGATCTTCCGTCGTGGATGCGGGCTTGGCGCCCATTAAGCAGCACCCTCGAGCACCTTCGTATGTCGTATCGAAGAGCCCGCTCAGCGCTGGTGTTGTTCGGATTGAACTCCACAGATTGAATGCCCGTTCTTGGCATGGGAGAATCCGGCGGATGAGCATGACTTGGACCCGTCGGCGAGCTGAGCTTATTGCTCACGCTACGGATCGAGGCTCGAGTCCGTCACCTCCTTGGATCGCCCCACAAGCCCTTCTCTTTCCGGAGGTGAGGTGTGTGGGGCGCAGATCTAAACTTCGGGGCGCCGCCCATGTGGGCTTCTTGGCGGTCGGTGATGTAGAACCACCCGATTGCCACCCCTTGCGGAGTCCACGAAGGCCTTGAGCCAAGGGCGTTGGGTAATTTACCCAACATGGCGCCTCTGCATTCGCTTGCGTGCCCTTCACAACCTTGACTTGATGTTGAAGGTCTTGAGCCTGAGCGAAGTGGGGCGGATCAGAGGAAGGCCTCGCACATGACGATGAGCGCCGAGATGTTGAGGATGAAGTTTGGCGCGGATCGTGGAAATCCGGACCGTAATAGAACGCAGGCCCCGGACGAATGGATGGAGCGAAAGCCCGATCCATGAGGAGGAAGTGGGAAGGAAGCGACCCTCTCGTGAGGCCCGGGGTAGGTCGAGCTGCCCCTCGTCGAGGCGCCGATCTCGATATCGCCGGAAAGATATCCGGCGCTGCGATCTGGTGATGTGCTCCTCCTTAGCGGTGGAGGCCAACCACTTGCCTCCGCTCCGGACATATTCGGAGAAGGTCGGCGAGATCTGTGACTTAGGCGTTGGAGCTTGAGTGCAGCGAGCGGATAAGCAAAGGAGGAAGAAGGCGTGGGTGAGAAGGTAAATCCTTATCCCTTATATATAGGCGGGACGAAAACTATCGTCCGGCACGATAAAACTTCGCTTATCTCCCAAGTGCCACCATCAATGGCGCGGTTGGGTTACCCGTCCATATTGATGAGAATCCCGGAATAAGAGGAACCGATCTACTGCTTCGACAAGGCGTGCCAAGAAACGCTTACGCTAAGCGTCTTTGAGGTGGTATGGTAAAAATGATTCAAGCAGAGGCTTGGTAGCGGTGTGATGTCACATCGCATATACGTCGGATTGGACTGGTGTACATTTTATTCTCTCTACGGTGGAATGTGGAATTTATTTTGCGAGCGGACACTATCTGGTGTT
>JAHHZJ010008583.1:0-24240 GCA_021437245.1 Aegilops speltoides
CGTAGAGGTGATCTATATATTGTTGATTTCACTAAGAAAGCCCAACCTAGAGCTTGCTTCATTGCTAAATCCGCTAAAGGTTGGTTATGGCATAGAAAGGCTTGGACATGTTGGTATCGTAATCTAGAACAAGCTGATCAAAGGTGATCATATTCTTGGCGTTCTGAGATGTTTTCTTTGACAAAGATAGACTTTGTAGTGCTTGTCAAGCGGGGAAAACAAGTAGGTGGAAGTCATCCGTGAAGAACATCATGACCACAAGGAGACACGCCAGGCTTCTTCATATGGATCTCTTGGTCCCAATGCTTACAAAAGCCTTGGTGGTAACTCCTTTGGTCTAGTTATAGTTGATGATTATTCCAGATTTACGTGGGTATTTTTCCTTGATGACAAATCGCGAGTTGGAGAATCTTCAAAACCTTTGCGAAAGGCCCAAAATCAATTTGAGGTGAAGATCAAGAAAGTTCGGATTGACAATGGAGCGGAGTTCAAAACACCAATATGTAGACTCTTTTCTCGATGAGGAAGGATTCTACATGAGTTCTCGACTAAATGCACTCCTCGACAAAATGGAGTTGTTGAGAGGAAGAACGAGCAGCTCATAGAGATGGCGAGCGATGCTTGATGAATACAAGACAAGAAGCATTTTTGGGGAAGTGGTCGAGACAGCTTGTCATGCTATCAACAGCTTTATCTTCATAAGCTCCTCGGCAAAACATCATCTGAGCTCCTCACGGTGACAAACCCCAAGTGGGATACTTTCGTGTCTTTGGTTGAAATGCTATATCCTTGATAAGCATCGTCGGTCTAAATTTGCTCCTAAAACTCATGAAGGCTTTTTTCTTGGTTATGGATCAAACTCCCACACCTCACGTGTGTACAATAATTTCACCGAAAGGTTGAAGGGCAGTGAGCGTGAAGTTTGATGAATCTAATGGCTGCATAAGTTGAGCAAATGCCTATTTATGTAGGAGACAAGGACCCATCGGAAGCTATCCAAGATTTATCTATTGGAAAGATCCGTCCCATGGAAGTGAAGGAGAGTACCTCATCTACATATGTGGAGCCCCCTACCTCCACAGTGAGATGAACCTCAAAGGCAACATGGAGGCCTCCACAAGTGGAACTCACCAAGATGAGGAAGTGCGACAAGAAGATCCACAACCTCCTTCTCCCATAGCCTCAAGACAACACCAACAACAATGAAGAAGAAGAAGAGGAAGATGAAGATGATGAGGAAGCTCATACAACCTCAACAAAAGCTATCCGAGTCCAGCAAGAGTCAAGAAAAATCATCCGTGGAACAAATGATGAGCGACACATCAACTCAGGGAGAATCACTCGCTCTAAAACTTCGCTTAGCTAACTTTTGTGAGCATTACTCATTTATCTCTAGTATTGAACCTATGAAGGTAGAAGAAGCACTTGAAGACCGGATTGGGTGAGCGCTATGCACGAAGAACTTCACAACCGAGGAGGAACAAGGTATGGACTTTGGTAGAAGCCCAAGGATGATCAAAGCGTCATTGGAACCAAATGGGTGTTTGGAACAAGCAAGATGAAGATGGACAAGTCTCATCCATAACAAAGGCTCGTCTCGTAGCTCAAGGTTACACACATCGAGAAGGTATGGACTATGGTGAGACCTATGCCCCGTTGCTAGACTTGAGTCCATTAGCATTCTTCTTGCTTATGCCAATCACCATGATATTACTCTCTATCAAATGGATATCAAAAGTGCTTTCCTAAATGGTGAAATTGAGGAGGAAGTATTTGTGAAACAACCTCCCGGTTGTGAATCCCAAAAAGCCTAATCATGTTTACAAGTTGCACAAAGCTCTTTATGGTCTTAAACAAGCTCCTAGAGCTTGGTACAAATCTTGACTAGCTTTCTTCTTGAAAAAGGCTTTGAGATTGGAAAGATAGACTCAACTACATTCACGAAAAGGGTTGATGGTGAACTATTTGTGTGCCAAATATATGTTGATGATATTATCTTTGGTTCAACTAACCCTCATTTTAGCGAGAAGTTTGGAAAGCTCATGTAGGAGAAGTATGAGATGTCCATGATGAGTGAACTCAAATTCTTCCTTGGGTTTGCAAATCAAGCAATTGATCAAAAGGTTTACCGATCTATGATTGGTTCTCTACTATATCTTTGTGCTTCTCGTCACGACATAATGTTGAGTGTATGCATGTGTGCTCGATATCAACCAGCCCTAAAGAATGTCATCTTAAAGCTGTTTAAAAAGATTGTGAGATATTTGATACACACACCAAACTTTGGCATTTGGTATCCTAAGAGAGGCCTCTTTCGACCTTGTTGGCTATTCCGACTCGGACTATCTATGGGAGCGGGAGTTGATAGAAAGTCAACCAGTGCGTGTCAATTCCTAATTGATCCCTTGTATCTTGGTCCTCCAAGAAACAAAATTGATATCATTATCCCTGCCAGCGGAATATATTGCTGCTGGTTACGTGTTGTGCTCAATTACTATGGATGACACAAGCGCTTAAGGATTATGGGATACATGTGAGACATGTTCCCTTGCTTTGTGACAATGAGTGTGATTAAAAATGGACACAATCCGTGCAACACTCTCGAGCAGAAACATATTGAAGTTAAGTCACCATTTCATTCACGATCACATTGCCAAGGGTGACATCAATCTTAAGCATGTTCGTCTTGACAAACAACTCGTTGATATCTTTACAAAACCTCTTGATGAGAAAGTGTTTTGTAAGCAAGCAGAGTGAGTTGAACATCATTGATGCTTCAAACTTGGAGTGAGAACTCCATTGATGCATGCAAGTCCGAGCCCACTTGACTAGTCCTTGATATTTCTCTTATGATGGTAATCATATATCTTGGACACATTGCCTCCTTGTATTGCATCTAACTCCTTGCGGGTGCTTGGATGATCTACATTCCACAAGATTACCACACACCTCAAATCATGAGTAATCTTGTCATTGACCAAATATCTAGCCCTTTGGGATGTTGAGTTCAAGGAACAAAATTCCACATATCCTTTTGACATCTTATACATCTAGTATTTCCTCTTGTCATCTTGGATATCCTTGAGTATTTCCTTGCTTGCCTAACCCATGTAGGAAGATGAACTACACAAGTGGAAATGGCGCTCCACTTCACATTCAATGAGCACCTACATCAAGTTCACCTACATGAACAAAGCAACATCAAGCCCAAGGTATGTTCTTCACATCTTTAAGGAGCTTTGCTCAAAGTCATGAGTACAAGCAGCTTCATAAGATGTGATCACATCGAATCTTAATCGAAAATGGCAACCCCATTTTGAGCTTAAATGATAATTATGACCTATGATCAAATGTCCTCATTTGACTCCTAAGTCAATATACTCAAACATAGGTGACCTTATGCATGACCTTTATCTAGATGAAGTACATATGTTTTGGAGTCTTTCTATTTTCTCTTAGTTTCTCGCATTGAGTTTTCATTAAAAAAAACTTCATCTAGGAATTTTTTCTTTTCTATTCTTACATCTTTGTGAATATCCTTAAGCTCAATCAATTCCTCGAAAATCATTCACAAATTCATTGCAAATCCTTTGAAACATTCCTGTAAAGTGAGCTGAATTATTTACTGTATTTCCTTGGAATTTAACTTCGGCGTCACCGATTTAAATATTTCGGTCTAACGAAAAGGATCTACCCTAAGTCCACGACTTTGGGACCCACGATCCATCTTAATTCGATGTGACCGATTTATTTCTTCAGGATATCATCTTCTGCAGCTCCACTCAATGATTCTCTATGCATGTTCCTTTTTTTGCCTGTTGTGATTCTTAAGGATCCACTTCTTTCTTTCCATCTTCCCTAACCTTCCTAGTTTGCTTTGTCCTTTTGGCACTTGATGTCAAGGGAGAAGACTTAGGGGAGAAGAGAGAAGATTTGGGGGAGAAGAGCAATCTTACCTTAAGGAGAGAATCACATCAAAGCTTTCTCGTGTTTCTCCTTATAAGAGAATTTCTTGCCGTGTTTCACATTGGACATTACAATTGGCGTCATTCTCATTTGGCATCATTCTTTTGATTTTGCTCTTTCCATCAAACCCTTGATCTGAGAAAACTCAAAGGAGAGGAATCTTCACAATTGATATCTTATGGAAAGCAAAATCTCTCGAGTTCATTGAAAATCTTTTAGTTTAGGAGACATGTTTGCTGATTCAAGCTTGTGCTCAATATGAGACACTCTTTATACATGTCATCCACAGCTTGGTACTCTTCATGTTCTTGCAGTTGGTTGAAGAAATAATCTTGTGTTATCTAACCTTGTTTTTCCAAGTTTATCTCTTGGTACAATGCCAAGGAACCTCAAAGTAAGTATATGCACCTTCTTGAATGTGCATGATGGTGACTTGCTTGTGAATACTTGTTTGCAAGAAATCACCATGCACATATGCATTATCACTCACTTCTTTTCATCTGCTTTCGATGCATATAGCCAAGCTGCATGTAGCACATCTTGCTTCTCTCTCTTGTGTGCTTGTGGTAGTCCAAAACCATAATTTATGAAAATCTTGCACACTTGTAGGGGAGCACATGTGTACTACATGTTTGTCAACTTTTTCATTGATAATTACATCTTTCTTTCAATAAGCTTTGATGTCTTGTTTGTTGTGTTGCCATCAATTACCAAAAGGGGAGATTGAGCACATTTGCTCCCGGGTGGTTTAGTAATTAATGACAATATACTTTGTAGTTGGACTAATGCTTTTATCAAGTATGTTTAGGAAATTCAATCACATTGGCATGGCAAAAGGACTAAAAGTGGACCCCTCAAAATGCTAAGGCAAGCATTGGCAAAAGCTCAAGACTCCATTTTGGTTTAGTGATCCAAGATCACATTGAGTCCATAGGAAAAGCCAATACTATTAAAGGGGATGAGGTTATGATGATGATCACGGTTGCTCAAGTGCTTAGTGATACATCTCCTAAACTATCAACTTCTTAGCTAACAGGTTATTGCTTGACTTTGCTAGTGCCCTTCTTGGTTTGTTGACCTTGTTGCTCTTTGGCAACAACCTTCCTTTGGGCTTTGAGGTCACCTCTTCCTCAACAACAAAATCTGAATCCTCATCATCTGAATTCCTCTTCTTTCTAGCTCACGGTGGCTGCAGGAGGCATGCCACTTGGTGTCCTCCTCTCACCATCATCGGATGAGCTACTAGGATCAGAGGACTAGTGCACGCTTCTGGAATGTACGCAATGGGTGTCTTTGACCTGTTAGGCCAAAATGTCTTACTGCAAAACTTAATACTAGAATTTGAACTCATTTTTTTGCAAAAACTTCTGGGTTTGTGATGACTCTTCTTCTCTGCCTACACCTTAGCTTTGATGTCTTGTTTAGTGTGTTGCCATCAATTACCAAAAGGGGAGATTGAAGCACATTTGCTCCCGGGTGGTTTGGTAATTAATGACAACATACTTTATGGTTGGACTAATGCTTTTATCAAGTATGTTTCGGAAATTCAATCACATTGGCATGGCAAAAGGACTAAAGTGGACCCCTCAAAATGCTAAAGTGACATTAGCAAAAGCTCAAGACTCCATTTTTGGTTTAGTGATCCAAGATCACATTGAGTCCATAGGAAAAGCCAATACTATTAAAAGGGATGAGGTTATGATGATGATCTGTTTGCTCAAGTGCTTAGTGATACATCTCCTAAACTATCGGCAACTTTCAACTTTGCCATATACACTCATAAGTAGTCTCGGTCCCACGATGTATTCAAACTCGATCGCTTTGAAAGAGATAGACCACCTCGACCATAAGCCAAACCCTAGTAAACTCGGATTTTCCGATTCTAAACTCGGTCTCACGAAACATGAGTTACCAAGCCACATAACATACATCATCAAATCGGTGTCACGAGATGATGAAGTCGAATCCTGAAACTAGCATGCTCTTGTCATTGCACGAATCGGACTAGCTTAGAGATTGTATATTGGTCACAGAAAATCCCAACGTTCACATTATTTGAACTATCGGTGCACTTAGAGTTGTCCACCAGTCCCCTGAGATTGCTCAAATGTGTATAGCAGGTTGGATTTTAATGTGAAGAGCTATTTATACCCCTCCACCCCCTCTTCATTACGTGGAGAGAGCCATGAGAAGAACTACCACTCCTACCTTACATTTACGAAGAGAACTACCTACCCTTGTGTTGAGATCAAGTTGCTCCCTCCCACCATATGAAGCTTGATCTCTAGCCTTCCCAAGTTGCTTTCCACTCAATCCTTTCTTCCACCACAGCCAAATCGGTGAGGAGAGTTGAGTGTTGGGGAGATATCATTTGAAGCACAAGAGCAAGGAGTTCATCATCATCCAACATCTCTTACCTTTTGGAGGTGGTGCCTCCTAGATTGGTTAGGTGTAAGCTTGGAGCCTCCGTCATCGAGATGTGGAGTTGAACCAAGAAGTTTGTAAGAAGCGAGGAGATCGCCTACTTCGTGAAGATCTACCCAGTAAAGGCTAGTCCTCAGTGGGCGTAGGCCATGATGGAATAGACAAGGTTTCTTCTTCGTGGACCCTTAGTGGGTGGAGCCCTCCGTGGACTCTACTTGGCCGTTACCCTCAGGTGGGTTGAAGTCTCCATCAGCGTGGAAATGCGATAGCACCACCTACTCGGAACCACGAGAAAAATCACCGCGTCTCAAAATTGCGTTTGCTCTTCTCACCTCTCTTTACTACATGTGCAAGTTACTTCCGCAGCCTATACTCTAGAATTGCATGTGTGGGGTGATGCTGACATGATCATAATTGTGAATCACCTTAAAAACTGTTCTTTGTCAAAAGGCAGAATTTTTATGTTGTTAAGTAGTCTAATCACCCCCCCTCTAGACATACTTTCGATCCTACACGCGTAGAGTATAAACTCGTCGTCCTCAAAAGCTACCCAAAGCAGGCTGCTACCCCAATTAGAGGAGAAGCACCCAAACCTACATCATCACCCCGCCATGTGGCCCGGCCAAACCACCTCGTGGTCATGACGGAGAAACCTCTAGGCCCTCCGCTAAAGCACACCGGCATCACTCGAAAAGTACAAAGCCGCGGGGAATCGCCCGGACTTGCAAGACATATTGGAGGACAAGGCACGACGAACAAGATCGATCTATGGATCGCGTGGGGCGCCGATACGTGATGACAACCCGTCCGCCCGGATCAACCAATTCGGTCGGGCGAACACGATGAACAAAGCTCATTTGAGCTGCGTCGTGATATATTGTCTGAGGCGCCCGCACACCTTGTGCTTCACAGAATGAGTAATGGATCATCAAATCCCCAAGGGTTTCAAACCCGTAAACATTGAATCATCTGACGGCTAGCGAGATCCTGCGGTTTGGATCGAGGACTATCTCCTTCACATTCACATGGCGCTTGTTGATGATCTACCGCGCCATCAAATACCTCCCACTCAAGCTTAAAGGACCAGCTCGGCATTGGCTCAGCGAGCTTGCGGCGAGAATCAATTGGTTGTTGGGAAGACACGGAAGCCGCATTCGCTTGATAACTTCGGGCACTATATGCGACCACGAGCGCCGATGACCTAAGCCACATAATTCAGCGTGAAGAATCGGCGAGACAATTACGGACATGGTTCCTAACCAAGAAAAATCAAATCATCATTGTCCGGATCGAGAGGCCTTTGCAGCCTTCAAACACAACATCCGTGACAGAGTGGCTTGCCGACAACTAGGGCGGGAAAAGCGAAATCCATAGCCCCTCACCTCACTCATGACCATACATGCGGGGCGGGATAGCCAGCTAGCTTCGTAGTAACAACATGACCAAGAGCCCGGTGAATTCGGATACCAAAAGGACATAGCGGTGGTCAGCGTCATAGCAAGCACAAAGTGCCGCATTAATGGCGACAATACTAAGGATCGGCGGTCAATCTTTGATTCAGAGGCTCTAAACCCGGTCGTTGAAAAAGCCATTCAAAAGAAATACTCGGACACGTCCAATTTGGACCCGAATACTCGATCGCTCGTGCGGATACGGCACCCAAAGCCAGGTAATCACACCAAGAGGATTGTTGGGTGTTCAAGCGAGCGAGCAAGTTCTTGCGAAAACAATGACAAGGGATGCATAGCAATGGCGAGGAGAGACCGGCGGCGAATAATAGAGGGCGAAGGGTTTCCCCCACAAGTGCGGATGGTGAACATGATATCGCATGACACATACCCAAAAGGGGCGGAGCGTGCACTCGAGGGCGTATATGCGATGGGCAGACGCCTTCAAAGTTCAATCCGTGGTCCTCTGCCCGATCACTTTTGATCGAAGGACCACCCATTAATCATCCATGGCGAGATTCTTTGCATTAGTTCTAGACCCAATGGTCGGCCAGATTCACCTCACTAGAGTCACGATGGTGGCGGCAATGACTGAACCACCTTTATCGAGGATCGATTGCACAAGATGGGCATAGACCCTCAAAATTAAACCCACAAAGCGACCTTCAAAGCGTCATACCGGATGTGAGAGGCCAACTATATAGGCTCGGTTACACTTGAAGTGGTCTTCGGATCCCGGATAACCACGAGCGAGAGTTAATCTTTGACATAGTCCCGTTCATGGCGGCTATCATGCCTTCTGCTCAGACGAACCACATTTGCAAAGTTCAATGTGGTACCACACTACGCATACCTCAAGCTCAAGATACCGGGACCTCGAGGAGTCATTCGACGGTCAGCGAAAACACGAGCAGCGCTCTCACGAGGCGGAGGAGCATCTCCGGTGACTCTCATGGCGGAAGTACAAAGCAGCCTCTTAAGGCAATTCTCGAGTCCAATGTTAATTAGCGGACACCGTCAAGCAGCGGGGAGTAACCTACAACAAGACCGCTGGTACGTTCCCAACCGACGCAGCGTATGTCACGGCTAATGACCCTCATGAAATCGCGAGACCGATACTGCTAGCGTACATAACTACGCTCTGGAATACCATGGGCATAGGGGTAGGGGCACAACCACTGACATACACAGGAGGTCAACAGCAGCACAGGGCTCCCAATTGTGTCATTCTTTTTTATTCTCGGGACTCCGTTTTCGGAAGCCTGTCCGTGATGTAAATTGCGAACTCACGTCTGCAACAGCGAGGAAGCGGACAAGCTCGTCAGTGTCCGGTGGTCTCTATTACGAGCGGTATACCTGTTTTATATATCCATCCGCAGCCTACACAAATGAGGACATATTAAATAGTCCCATCCCTTGCTTATCGCACTATTTGCATGATTCTGCTTTCATTGCAGTAGTTTTTGAATAATCAATGCATCGCTTTTTGCCTATTATTGCATTCCCTTTTTTATCTATATATGTTCACTTATGACATGTTTGCATCCAAATGCGCTTTAGAGTGGCCAAATACACCGAGGGCTTAAGTTCCCCAAAATATAGTGCGATAAGTCGAACACTTTCACAAGTCGGCACCCGAACTTATAGCATTATATGCATCGGCTCCGAATCATGTCTTGGGTCAATAGTTGGGTTTGCCCGGCTCCCATGTTTTGGTACCTTACGTTCCGTTATATCGGCTAAGGTAGCTGGGAGAACCACTACTGATTGTGCCTCGGTTGAGCTAGGTTGAGAACCTTCTTTGGAAAAGCTAAAACTGGCCAGTCATGATAGAAATGAGAGCAGTCGTTGTTGAGAAGGTTTTGAGTCCCTAAAGACTTATGCGGCTTAGGAGTCGACTGTAATGTACGACCCCAGCACTTCTTCCAATTCATTCTTCGAACACTAGGGCTTCTTTGAAATTTAAAATTATAGAATTCTATGGCTAAGTGGGAGTGTTCAAGCATTATAAGTCCGGTTGCCTCGTTTGTTGCGTTGAGCACCTCCTCGAGAGGACCCAAAAATGGGAACAAGGCGCTCAAGTTTATCCCGAACACCTGACACTTTTCGTGGCATGGGGGCTGAAATAACGACTTGCCATCTCTCAAATTTGATAAGCGGCCGCACAAAGGTAATATTTTAAATTAACAAGTGTTGCTTAGCGCATATGAACAAGTTTTCAAGCGTATAGGATAACAAATCTTGAGTTTACTCAAAAATTACATATTTGGAGCATTCACCGCTATAAAGGTGGGTGCCCTTGAGACATTCTCATAATACATCTTGGGCTTGCGATACTCACAACGGTGGTGGAGCACCGTCACAAGCTTCTCATAGTCCATCTTGCCCAGGTGCACTTTAGCGCGGGCGAGGCCTCTGAGCACCGATGCAGGCCAGGCGGCTGGCGACTTCAATCCATGGACAAGCGCGTCACTAGCCGCACTACTAGCCAAAGTAGCTCCCGAGGCATGGCCTCCTTCAGCCGGACGAGTTATGAGGCCTTTCATGGCCTGTTAAGCCACCTTATGAAGCTTCGACCAGCTGCTTCATCCCTAGTAGCTCAAAAGGCGTCGGGTGTCGGCCTCGACATCTTGAGACGAGAATACCTTCCCGTCAGGCTCCCTCCCTCGGCTGGGTAGAATCTGCAGTGGCGTCGGACCTGCTTATGGAAGCGGTCTGCGAATACTCTGGAGATCTCGGATTCGGGTATGTAACAAGTAATTCACTTTCACGTGCTTGCTTTGCATGAAGAATGCCTTACCGCCGCTATCTTCTTCTTTGCCTCAATTTCTGGAGGGCTTTTTGGGCTTGACCTTAGCGGCTTTGGCACTCTCAGAGCGAGGTGACTCGGACTCTCGAGTCTTGAGTCACGCTCAACCTCTCGTGTTTCTCCACGAGGCACAGGCCTCTTGCCACACCTCTGCCACCAGCGCCTTCTGCTTCTCTCACTCGGTGCCTACCACGGCCGCATTGTTTCGGCCTTGGACACGCTTCCTTCAATTAGCCACCTCGTTACGTAGCCCTGCCAATTCTCATATTATTCACGTAATTTTTGCAACCACATATTTTATATACTTCCATAAGGTACACCCTTCTTTGTCCTCGAGCAGCTTCTTGGCAAGGTCAGGCTCGTTCTCGGACGCTCGAGTCCTGCTTCAATCATTGACCTCCAGCGGTCGGTCTTGCGAGAGGTCGACGCAGCTCTGCATTCCCATATTGACATGCTTATGTTAGACTCCTGCGTATATCTTTTTAGATCCTCGATTAAACTTTTTTACGAACACCATGCTGAGCATCGAGGGCTCTTGTCTATCACGGTACTATTTCTACATACAATTACATACCTCAAAGCTTTGTTAGAAAGGCTGATACGAACTTGATCAGCCCGCTCTTGGCGGTTGAACTACTGAATCACCGCACTCGCGATGCGGTGCTCCTCGTCAATGGGCGCCATTAAGCGCCTCCGGCCAAATATCCAGCGCCTCCGGTTGGGCGGAAATCGCGCGGCGTCATGATCGCGCCCTTCTCACGAAGGCGCGCGCCAAATTCTGGAATCGATAAAGGTTCGGTGCTTGAGTCGACCACTGGGCGAACTCGGAAACCCTTTGAGGTTGATCCCCCTCATGCCCAAAGTCAGGAGGTTGCCTGCGGCACCTCGAAACCTCCTCCTCTGGCTGGGCCCTTTTGGGACCCCACCTTGGCGTCATCCGCAGCACACGAGAGGAGGCGGCGGGCGTGAAGTGCTATCCAGGTCCGATGGCGCGAGAGCCGCTTCGTTGAAATGTCGAGCCCGTCCTTGGGCGGCTGCGAGGAGTTATATTCGGCGTTAAGAGATTTTATGCAACAAATGAAGCACCATGAGTTATTACGGTATCCGGACACTTACGAAGTCACAGGGGGCTTAGTCCTTGGTAGCCACTCCTCTTCATAAATAAATCGGCGTTGGTGGAAGTAGTCCGGGGAGGTCCTTCCTTCTTGGACCCTTGACCTCCCCTGTTGAGGGAGGCCTTCCTTCTTCTCCCCAGGCCCATTTGAGGGCTTCTTTCTCCTCCTGCGCCTTCGCGGAGGAGTTCATATGAGTCATGGGGACGATGAGTCCGATAACACCTTGCGGCAGAACTCTTTCGGGTTCCGTGGCCTTCTTCTTGGCCTTCTTCTCCGGCACCACATAAAGCCTTGGGCCCATTCCCAATTAATTGGGCGTCCTTTGGATCTTGGCAAGGGAGCTGGATAGTTAACCTGCGGGGCGTCTTTTGCGAGGCTGTCGAAAGGTAAAGGGAGTTTAGATCCGCATAGAGTCAAACTATGAAAATAAGCGTCACTAAAGGGTAAAATAACTTACCTCGCCCGGCTTGGCTGCGAGCTGAATCCGCGATCTTGATGGTGGATGCAAGGAGCCTCGGCGCCCTTGAGCGGCACCTTCCGGGCATCTTAAATGCGTGAGTGTCGAAAAGCACTGCTCAAGGTTCGGTGTTGTGCGGATCAAACTCCCACAGATTAAAGCCCGTTGTTAGCGCGGTTGGATCCGGCGGATGAGCATGACACGACTACATTGACAAGCTTGAGCTTCTTGTTCACCAAGGTTTGGATGCGAGTTAGAGTCAGTCGGCTCCTTGAATCACCCATGATAGGCCCTTCTCTTTCCGGAGGTGAGCCATGTGGGGATGCCGATCTGAATTCGAGGGCGGCTGCCCATTAGGGTCCATGGCTCGGTGATGTAACCACCCGGTTGCCACCTTTATGGTCTCCACAAAGAGCCCTCGAGCCATAGAGCGTTGGGCATCTTGCCCATCATGCCACCTCCGCACTCCGGCTTGCGGCCTCCACTACCTTGACTTGACATTGAAGGTCTTGACCATAAGCGAAGTGAGGCTGGGATCACGGAGAAGGCCTCGCACCACGATGACGCCGAGATGTTGAGGATGAAATTCGGGGCTAGATCATGGAAATCCAGGCTATAGTAGAACATGAGCCCCGGACAAATGGATGAAGTGGAAAACCTAGTCCAGCGGAGGAAGTGGGTGAGAACACCACCCTCTCATGGGGCCGGGGTGGGGATGAGCTGCCTCGTCGAGGGGAGCCCGTCTGTGATGTCATTGGACAAGTATCCGACCTTCGCAGCCTCTTGATGTGCCCTCGTACGGCGGAGGCCATCCACTGCCTCCCGCTCCGGACATGGCTGGGGAAGGTTGGGCGAGATGTGGGACTTGGGCCTGGAGCTCGTCTCTGCGGAAATGGATAAGTAAAGGAGGAAGAAGGCGTGGGTAAAGGAGGATCCTTATCCCTTATATGAATGAGATGAAACTATCGTCCCCACCAGACTGGTAAAACTGGCTTATCTCCCAAGCGCCATAATCAATGCGCGCGGTTGGAGTTACCATGCCCGTATTGATGAGAATCCGGAATAAGGGACCACGATCTACTGCTTTGACAAGGCGTGCCAAGGAAACCACTTTGCTAAAAGCAGCAGGTGGAAACTAAAATGCGATTGAATAAAGGCTTGGCGTGGTGTGATGTCGCGCCACCCGGAATGCGTACAGCAATTGAACTTGTGTAAATATTATTCTCTCTCACGGTGGTATGTGGAACTTATTTTGCGAGCGGACACTATCCGTGTGTTCAAAATCTTCTATGAAGTATTCGGAGGAGGAACCCGCCTTGCAATGCCGAAGACAATATGCGCGCGGACTACGTCGTCATTGAAGCCTGGTTCGGGAGAGCTCTTGAGGAGTCTGGACTAGGGGTGTCAGGATAGCGAACTATCACCATTAGTCGGACTCCTAGACTATGAAGATACAAGGCGAAGACTCCGTCCCATATCCGGATGGGACTTTCCTTGGCGTGGAAGGCAAGCTTGGCGTCTGAGATATGTAGATCTCCTACCATTCTAACCGACTCGTGTAACCCTAGCCCTCTCGGTGTCTATATAAGCGGGAGGTTTTAATCCGTGTAATGGAGGAACAATCATACCATAGGCTAGCTTCTAGGGTTTAGCCTCTCACGATCTCGTGGTAGATCTACTCTTGTACTACCCATATCATCAATATTAATCAAGCAGGGAGTAGGGTTTTACCTCCACCAAGAGGCCGAACACAGGTAAAAGCATTGTGTCCCTTATCATACATTACAATCCGCCTAGGCGCGAGTTAGGGACCCCCTACCGAGATCTGCCGATTTTGACACCGACCTCTTTCTTCTTCTAGGAGATCATTGCGTCTGTCGGGCCTGCTACCTTCATCTTGATGTAGGAGTTCGACTCGGGGTGCATTGTGAAGCGGGTCACTCAACAAGGCGCTTGAGCTCAAGTGAAACAAGAAGAGCGGAGTTCTCCCTGTCGACCAATTAGGTGTGGTCCTTAATCCCCAAAATCTACTGAAGTTAAATGGACCCATGCACGGCAACTTGCTTGAGATGGCGCATCGATCGAGTTTAGCCCTTGATAATTAAAGCATTTTCTCGTTACTGCTGTCCATTTGTATTTGGGGGTGGCTTGAAGCATAATCGACTTGTGTGCCTTGAGATGTGCAAAAGGCTCTGAATTCCTTGAATTGAAGTTTGACCCATTATCGGTGATGATGCTATGTGAACTCCATATCTAAATATCAACTCCACGATGAAGGCGGCGATGATCTGGCATCAAGGTTCTTGATGGGTTTAGCTTCAATCCACTTAGTGAACTTGTCGATTGCCACCCACACATGGGTGAAACCATACCTTTGTTCTCGATTGGTCCAACCATATCCAATCCCCATACAGTGAAAAGCCAAGCAGGTGGAATGGTCTTCAAAGGCTGAGCGGGCTTGTGTGACATATTAGAGTAAAATTGACATCCTTCACATTTATCGACTATCTCCTTTGCCATTTCATTTGCTCTTGGCGGTAAAATCCCTTCGGTATACTTTAGCCACAATGGTCGGAGAGGGCGCATGATGGCCCACGGGTCCCCAGTGGATATCGTCAAGGATTATCCGACCTTCTTACGGCGTTATACATTTACGGCCGACTCGATCGCGCTTTCTCTATACAACTATCCCTTTATCACGGTAAAGGCTTTGGATCGACAGACGATCTGTTGAGCCTCTTCTTCATTCTCTGGGAGCTCTTTCCTTAAGATATCGCGATGTATGGCTCATCGATCGGGAGTGATGACCAATACTTCCATGATCGGTCGACCACCTTGAACTTCAACTTGATTGGATCTGTGACACTTTTTGGCTGGGGAGCTTCTTCGATAAAAGATCTTCTGAGCGATGGAGTATGGATATGGTCCAAAAACACATTCTTGAGAATGGCTTCTCTCTTGGAACCTATTTTTGCCAAATCATCGGCCGCTTGATTCTTGATCGGGGTATATGATGGAGCACTAACCCTTCAAATTTTCTCAAGCTTTTTCTCTGCATTGCATTAACGGTCATAAGCTGGGCTTACGACATCCCTCCTTCATCACCTGATTGACCACCAAATCTGAGTCGCCATAAACCATAAAGCGGGACGCTTGATGAAATGGCCATACAACCCATACAAAAGTGCTTCGTATACTGCTTCATTGTTGGAGGAATCAAAGTGGATCGGAGCACATATCAGCTTATCTTCTCGGAAACCAATACCACCCCAGCGGGAACCATTCAACATGTTAGAACCGTCAAAGAACATGGTCGGTGCTCAAGTGAACTTGAGTGATAGCATTTGTTTGATCCACTCGGCGATGAAATCTCTGCTGACTTAGGACTTGATGGCTTTCTTTGCCTCAAACTTGATATCAAGGGAAGGAGTTCAATCGCCCATTTGCCACTCGACCGATTGCATCTGTTGTGCAAAATCTCGACAATGGGCGTTCTTGGCTTGACGTAATGGAATGATCGAGAGAAATAATGAGCAACCTTAGCCGTGGTCATTTAATCCCATATACAAGCTTGATAATGAGGTATCTTTGCCCGATGGGGTTGACACTTTGGAAAGATAGTATCTTGGCCGCTGAACTTTGAAGGCTTTCCTTCTTCTTCAGCTCAAACATAAGTATTGTCTTGATGACTTGTCACGTGGCTGCAATGTAAAGCAGCAAAGGCTCTTTGCTGATTGGAGCGAGCAAGCACCGGTAGAGTGGAGAGCGGAACTTTGAGCTCTGCAAATCTTGCATCGACACGGAGTCCACTCGAACTTATCGACTTCTTCATCGATCGGTAAAGAGGCAATGCCTTTTCACGAGGCAAAGAGATGAATCGACTTAATGCGCCAAGCATCCGGTAAGTTTCGGACGCCATTGCACTGCGTCGCAGGCGTTTCATTGGATATAGTGCCAACTTTTCTAGGTTGGCGTCGATTCCTCGTTCGGAAACTAGAAAACCGGTAACTTTACTTGGGAACTCTGAGATATGCACTTTGATGGATTAAGCTTGATATCATACCTCCACGAGATTGGCAAATGTTTCAGCGAGGTCGATCAGCAGTCGGAACCCTTCCATGATTTGACCATAATATCATCCATGTATGCTTCCACGTTCAGTGATTTGAGTGAGTAAACATACGAATCATCCTCATGAGCGTGGCTCCGGCATTCTTGAGGCCGAATGGCATGGTGACATAGCGAAGCACCGAATGGAGTGATGAAAGCTGTTTTGATCTCGTCGGGTCCATCTGAGATAGATTTGATGGTAAGGAATAAGCGTCTAAAAAAACGAGCTCACCATCCATGATTGAGTCGACTATTTGGTCGATCGCGGGGAAGGAAAAAGGATCTTCGGGCAGGCCCGATTGATATGTTTGAAATCAATGCACATGCAAAGTGACTTGTCCTTCTTGGGGACCATGACAACATTGGCCAGCCACCGAATTAGTAAATTTCTCGGATAAACTCTGCTGCCAAGGCAAGACCACCTACTCGCCAATGGCCTTTCTTTTTACGGGCGGTGGACCGTCGAAGATGTGTGACACTCCAAAAATTTGTGATTTTTGTTTTCGGAAAGAGCCTTGCTTGGTTTGAAGAAGGTCATTTAAACCCTTCTTAAAAACCCTCTTGAGTTGCCCCCTCAAAAATATTTTCTTGGTTTGAGTTTCTTTTAAAAAAGAAAACCTTTTGCTTTTGGGTTTTCATTTGATTTTTAGTCCATTCTTGTTTACCATGCCTCTTATGGTAAAACTTCCCCAAAACCTCTCCTCCCACTTGGGTACAACAAAACATACTGTCCAAACTAATAAATCCATTTTGGATTTTATTCCATATTTCTTTTCCCAAAACAATTACATCCTTTCTTGTGAACCTAGGCGATTTGCAAAGCAAGTACCCTAATGCCTTTGATCCTTGATCCCAAACCAACTCCCTGGATAGTCCTTAGTACCCACAACCTAGAACCATCTTGATCCTCTTCTTCTTTTCAAATATTTCAAAATTCACTCTCTGCAAGTTTGGACCAGATTTGCCAAATTTGGTGAAATTCATATCTCCATTCCTCCAAAAATTCCACCAAAATTCAGGCCACCCCTAGCTGCAATGAGAGACCTCTCCACCAAAACCAGCTCAAGGAGAAATCCCTACATGCCTAAATCATTACATCAAACACCTTGCATGCACTATTCTTTATTCAATCTTGATTAAATTCAGATTGCGATGTCGTTTCTGTCGAGAATTGAGTCCCCAAGTCCACAGTGCCCTTGGAGCGTTGCTCGTGACTTAACCTTCTTGTCAGGACCTTCACCCAGCGTGCTTGGCGCGTTCACAGCATCGGTGGCTTTTTTTGGCTTTGCTGGCGGGCGTGTCCTGCTGGTAGAACCACCGTGCCAGCCAGCGAGGGGACAAACTGCGGCATAACGCCGTTAAAGGCGCCGTAAGCGTCTGGTAGCTCCGCGTGGCCATCCTCTTGCCGGCGCATGCATGCGGCACCGTCGTGTTTGCACAGCGCGCAGAAGCAGCGTTCTCGCGTCGCCGGCCCAGGCGTGCGGCCGTTCCGTCGAAGACGAGGCCGTAACCTCGCCCACCCTGCTGAGTTGGACCTTTGGATCAGCACCGGCCTCCGTCTGGTCGATGCTCAAGCTCCTAAGCCGGCAATACCACCGGGCTGCTGTAATCACTCGCCCGGACTTATCCGTTCCGCAGCCGCCTCGGGCGGCTATAAATAACACCCCGAGCTTGCTATCGCCCCTTTTCTCCACCACCTCACCGGACCTTGCCTAGCCAGCTGGGGAGCCTCGAGAGCCCTTCTTCCTCGACTCCGACCTCGTTCTGCCTCGGCCTCCATCTCGATTCACTCAGGTGAAGTAGTCTGGCGCCCTAGCCTCGGCCATAACCCTCTCGAGCTGACTAAAGTCTAACCCCGCTCCAATTTGATCTTCACGGCTCTCTCCGGCAGGTCCCGACCACCCGAACCGCCGTCACCCGGAGCAAGGGGCGCCGTCGACCACGGTGCTTTCGCCAGCGACCACTTCCACCTCCACCGAGCCAGCGGAAGGGCGTCTTGATCACGAAGGTGCCGTCAAATCACTCTACCTCACAGTGGATCGCGCCGCCCGACTCACCGCGCCTCTCAGGTAGCATCGCGCCCTGTTTCTCTCTTTTGAATTTTCAAACCTGACAATTGGAGCCCGCTGTCGACCTCTCGACCGTTCTTTTAAATGAACCGTTTTCTGGAATTTTCATGAGCCCTGAAACTTCCTATTTCATTACAAATGGGTCCTTGGACCAAAACTCTTATAACTTTTAAGCGAGAAAATGATATTTGATTGATTCCTTTTTGTCACCTTTATTTTTCTGTCTAGTTTTTTCATATTTATTTGAAAAATATTTGGAACACTTTTCTGTACACTCCGCGGTATTTACGTTACGTGCGTATTTTTCCTTATCTAGTAGATTAGGAGGAAGCGGCGAACCGCATACTTCACTGGTTAAACTCCGACTACTCCGAACCAGGCAAGCATGTTTGAACTCTTGATATGATGAGTGGTTGTTTCATGTTTGCATTTTAGTATAGTCATGGCATGTTTATGAACATTTTCTTGAGCGTTATATTTCATGCACATAAGTGGAAAGCAAGTTTAGGAAGCATTATGTTGTTGGATACATATTTGCATGGCCATGTGATGGCATCGAGGATGGGTAAGATGGCGGTGTTGTGACATGCCGATCTTATGCAGATTATTTGACTTCGTGTCATCATGAAACAAATCACATTCCCATTCATTCCTTAGGTGCTATCACATGTTTTTAGAAAAGAATGTGGCTTAATGAAGTTTCAAATCGTTTTCTGGTACACACCAAATGGAGAGGCGGGATGAGGGTTCCATATACTGGATTAAAGCCCGTCATCCGATCGGGGGCATGGGTGTTTCGGTTGGGACGAAGGGGGCACCCTTAAGGCGTATAGAATTTGATCCCATGCTATTCGAGGTTGTGACCTCCCGTCTCAAAGTTTTTCTTGGACATTGTCCGGGGTGATTCTGGCATCGTGAGGTGAAATGGGTGTGTACTAGTTAAATGTGTTTCTTACGAAATACCATAGCGGAACTAGTCCATTTGGGACTATAAATCCGTTAGGCGTAGTGGAGTCCATACCAACTCTGAGAGTTACCAATCTTTCAATTATCTTGTACTTTGTTCAAGTACTATATCCATCTTATCTTGTCGGAGTATCGACCTCGGTGACAAAACTCAGGAAAAATACATGTGTGATAAATTTGGTTAAAAGATTTTTCTTATGGATGGACTAATCTTGTTATTTACTCTGTTACAAGCCACATGTTGTGATGTAACTCGAGACGTCCAAACGGTGGCATACTTATTTACATTTAGTGTAAGACACATGCGTGATGTCGCGCAGACGTCCATTATAACATTTCTTTTTAAAGCCATATACGTGATATGCGCTCAGACATCCATTTGTAACATTTCTTTTAAAAGCCCTTTATGTGATGTCGCTCGGGCGTTCATTATGGCATTTCTTTTAAAGCCACATGCATGATGTTGCTCGAGACGTCCAAATATGGCATTTCTTTTAAAGCCCTTTATGTGGTGTCACTTTCAGGCGTCGGCATTTTGGCATTTCTTTTAAAGCCACATGCGTGATGTCGCTCAGGGCGTCCATTTGTGGCATTTCTTTTAAAAGCCCTTTATGTGGTGTCCAACTTAGGCCTTTGGCTATGACATGAGTTTTATTTGTTTACCTTTAGAAGCGTCGCTCAGGACACCGGTCGGTTTTCATTCATTTGTTTACTTATCAAGTCATGCATAAATATTATTATTGTTGCATGAGCATCATTTCTATTAAGTGACACATTCATGCATTCATTGATTATATCTTTTGTCAGAACTGTCTTGCGAGTACTCTCAAAGTACTCACAGCTTGATTGATTTGGCAGATGATGATGAAAGCGATCCCTTGGATGAAGAGTTTGATAGCGAGTCCGGCGCCTAGAGGAGTCGGTCGATCCTGAAATTTTTGCTCCTGGGTGGTTTTGTGATTAATGACAACATACTTTGTGGTTGGACTAATGCTTTTATCAAGTATGTTTCAGGAAAGTCAATCACTTTGGCATGGCAAAGGACTTAAGAGGTGAACCCCTAGGATGCTAAGGAAAGGATTGGCAAGAGCTCAAGATTCCATTTTGGTTTAGTGATCCAAGATCACATTGAGTCCATAGGAAAGCCAATACTATTAAAGGGGATGAGGTTATGATGATGATCTGGTTGCTCAAAAGTGCTTAGTGATTTATCTCTCAAACTATCGACAATCTTTCATTCCAACATATACTCATAAGTAATCTCGGTCCCACCGATTCCATAAACTCAGTCACACCGAGATGAACCACCTCGACCATATAGCCAAACCCTAGAAATTTGGATTTCCGATTCCAAACTCGGTCTTACGAAACTAGTGTTATAACCTATACGTATACCTTATGTACTCAAATCGGTGTCACCGAGATGATAAAGTCGGTCCCACAGGAATGGCAAACCCTAGTCTTTGGAAGAATCGGACTAACCAAGATTGTATTTTCGGTCCACGAAAATCCCAGCGTTCTAAGATTTGAACTTCCGGTCTCACCGGTTGTGTCAACTTGACGTGAGAGATTGGTCAATATGTGTGTAGCAGTTGAATTTTAATGTGGAAGCTATAAATACCCCTCCACCTCCTCTTCATTAATGGAGAGAGCCATCGAGAGAACTACCACTCCTACCTTACATTTACGAGGAAAACTACCTACCCTTGTGTTGAGATCAAGTTGCTCCACTCCCACCATATGAAACTTGATTTCTAGTCTTCCCAAGTTGCTTTCCACTCAATCCTTTCTTCCACCACAGCCAAATCGGTGAGGAGAGTTGAGTGTTGGGGAGATTATCATTTGAAGCACAAGAGCAAGGTTCATCATCACCAACACCATCTATTACCTTTTGGAGGTGGTGCCTCCTAGATTAGTTGGGTGTCGCTTGGGAGCCTCCGTCAAGATGTGGAGTTGAACCAAGAAGTTTGTAAAGACAAGGAGATCGCCTACTTCGTGAAGATCTACCCGAGTAAGGCTAGTCCTCCGTGGGCGTAGGCCATGATGGCATAGACAAGGTTGCTTCTTCGTGGACCCTTCGTGGGTGGAGCCCTCCGTGGACTCTACGCAGCCGTTACCCTCAGGTGGGTTGAAGTCTCCATCAACGTGGATTGGCGATAGCACCACCTATCGGAACCACGAGAAAAATCTCCGTGTCTCAAATTGTGTTTGCTCTTCTCCACCTCTCCTTTACTACTTGTGCAATTTACTTTCCGCTGCCCATACTCTAGAATTGCATGTGTAGTATGTTACTTGACTTGTATGCATGATGTGACTTGATTCCCATTGTGAACTTGCAAAAAACTTGTCCTAATCAAAAGGCATAAACTTTTAACTTGTCGAGTAGTCTAATCACCCCCCCTCTAGACACTCTTACCTTCAACGATCCTACAATTGGTATCGAGCATTGGTCTCCATTGCTTTGGTTTGCACACCATTGGAGGAAGATGGGCGATGTCTACGTTTGGGAGTGTAAGTCATAGAGTGCCTATTCTTGATGGAGTGTCCTATATTTCGTGGAGGATTGAAATGCTTGCTATCTTTAAGATGTACAACTTAGCATAAATATGTTTGAAACCCCATATGTACCTCCATTTGACCCCTTGCACCTACTATGGATGAAGAGCTTGATTTGCTTGTAACCTTAGAGCGTAAAATCTCATCATTAGAGTTTGCCGATAACTACTTGAGCTTGTCACAAACTTTGAGTGCGCCTATGCTATGTGGAAGTTCTTGGAAGAACTTTATCCGGACTACTCTACGAGAGGTCTTGATGAAATTCTATACAAGGCGATTGAGTTTGATATGATCGCTTCAATGATCCCAACTTTGATAAATGCTTCTTTGAGCTTATTGATCTTATGAAAAAGAAGGGTGATCCCGGACTTATCAATCTTCTAATTAGAAATGCTCTTGTATTGCATTCCGATGATTATTGTCACATTGACAAAACTGATGCAAGTCATTGTCAAATTGACCTAGGTATTGATGATGAATTATCTATAGGTCGATATGATGATGAGCATGAGCATGATGGCGATTACTACGATTCGGACACCGAGCTAGACAAGATCATGAAGAGCCTCAATCTTATAGCAAATTTGAGAGACTACATATCCGGTGGAAAAGAGTGGATTCTTGATAGTGGATGCACCGATCACATGACGGAGAGATGAAGACATGTTCGAGCTTGCAAAGAGCGATGGTCCGCAAGTATGTGACTTTTGGAGACAACTCCAAGGGCAAAGTACTTGGCCTTGGTAAGGTAACCATATCTCATGATAGCTCCATTAAAAATGTCATGCTTGTTGAATCTCTTGGATACAATTTACTTTCCGTGTCTAGATTAGCTGACTTTGGATTCAATGTGCTATTCACCAAGTAGATTGCCAAGTTTTTAAATCGTGACAATCATAACATGGTTTCTTTGGTATCAGTAGAGGTGACCTATCGTTGTCGATTTCACTAAGAAAGCTCAACCTAGAACTTGCTTCATTGCTAAATCTGCTAAAGGTTGGTTATGGCATAGAAGGCTTGGACATGTTGGTATCGTAATCTAGATAAACTAATCAAAGGTGATCACATTCTTGGTGTTAAAGATGTTTTCTTTGACAAAGATAGACTACGTAGTGCATGTCAGCGGGAAAACAAGTAGGTGGAAGTCATCCGTGAAGAACATCATGACCACAAGGAGACAGCTTGAGCTTCTTCATATGGATCTCTTCGGTCCCAATGCTTACAAAAGCCTTGGTGGTAACTCCTTTGGTCTAGTTATTGTTGATGATTATTCCAGATTCGTGGGTATTTTTCCTTGATGACAAGTCACAGGTTCGAGAATCTTCAAAACCTTTGCGAAAGGCCCAAAATCAATTTGAGGTGAAGATCAAGAAAGTTCGAGGCGACAATGGAGCGGAGTTCAAGAAGCGCCCATGTGGACTCTTTTCTCGATGAGGAAGGATTCTACATGAGTTCTCGACTACATATACTCCTCGACAAAATGGAGTTGTTGAGAGGAAGAACGAGCAGCTCATTGAGATGGCGAGAGCGATGCTTGATGAATACAAGACACGAAACACTTACGAGGTGAAGCCGTCGAGACAACTTGTCATGCTATCAACGGGCTCTATCTTCACAAGCTCCTTGGCAAGACTTCATACGAGCTCCTTACGGTAACAAACCCCAAGTGGGATACTTTCGTGTCTTTGGTTCAAAATGCTATATCCTTGATAAGCATAAATCGGTCTAAATTTGCTCCTAAAACTCATGAAGGCTTTTCCTCGGTTATGGATCAAATTCTCACACCTACGTGTCTACAATAATTTCACCCGAAAGGTTGAAGAGGCGGTAGATGTGAATTTGATGAATCTAATGGCTCATAAGTAGAGCAAATGCCTATTGATGTAGGAGACAAGGACCCATCGGAAGCCATTCAAGACTTATCCATTGGAAGATCCGTCCCATGGAAGTGAAGGAGAGTACCTCATCTACATATGTGGAGCCCCTACCTCACGGCGAGATGAACCTCAAGGCAACATGGAGGCGTCCACAAGTGGAACTCACCAAGATGAGGAAGTGCGGCAAGAAGATCCACCACAACCTCCTTCTCCACCACCTCAAGACAACACCAACAACAATGAAGAAGAAGAGGAAGATGAGAATGATGAGGAAGCTCAGCCCGCGACCACAACAAAAGCTATCTCGAGTTCGAGCAAGAGTCAAGAAGAATCATCCGTGGAACAAATGATGAATGACATCGACTCAAGAGAATTACTAGCTCTAAAACTCGTTTAGCTAACTTTTGTGAGCATTACTCATTTATTTCTAGTCTTGAACCTAT
>JAHHZJ010008584.1:0-11764 GCA_021437245.1 Aegilops speltoides
TCATGTGGATAATTTGTATATGTATGTGTATTTTATATCAATAAGCGATACAATATATATAAGTGTATAATTTTACTTTTTGTTGTGACCACATGCATGGGGCATTTTGTCACTCTTATATGTATATCGTGTTTGATGGTGTATCGCATTTGATCGAACTTCTTTGTCAATATAAAGGCGCATTTTTTTGGCATTCAAGCAAAGTCTTGCGTGTGTGCATGCGGCGAATGACCAAAGCTGCTTTTTTGTTGAACAAAAAGCATTACTTTTCCTATAGTTGCGTTTTGTAGTTGTTTTTTTATTTGTTTGTCGTTAAGGTACATGGTGGGGGTTGGGCCCCACTTTTAGTTCTAAGTGTAGAGGGGGTAGGTAAGGAGGCAAGGTCCTAGCTATGGAAGGTTGTGAACACAAGTGATGTCAGTTGGGCCCTTCTGAGGATAAAAGCCCTCGTCTCGACCTGAGGCGGTCAGTGGATGTCGAGTAGGTATTACAAGGTGCGAACCCCTCTATTTGTGGAGGGTGGCTTATATAGTCGGGGACCCAGGCCCACATAATGGAGGTTAAAGTACATTAAGCACAGGCGTTCTGGTAGCCCTCATAAAATTCTTAACTATCATTAAGTCTATTCAATAGCAAGCCGTTGCGTTGCGAGTGCCGACCTTGGAGGTGAGTGTGTCTTCATGGTCGAGTAAGTCTTCCATGGTGAGTCCTTCGATCGGTCGAGTGGGTTCCTCTTTGGTCATTTGGAAGATGATCTCTTCTAAAGTGCCCTGGTGGGGCGTTTAGGTCAGGGCCTATGACCCTACCCTAGGTACATGAATCCATCATTAGCCCCGAATGGATTGAGGCTTGAGTGAAAAAAGGAGTTGGCATTTTTCCGATTGTCTTTAAACTTCTTGACTATGTGTTGTTCGGATCAAGATCTTCTCTGTTGATAACAAGCAACTTTTCTTGATCGACTTCGATCCATTCTTGTTCCCTAGTCGAGTGATCTTTTATGCCCGTTGTTCCCGAGCGGCGGATCGCAAAACTTAGCACTTGGCAAGTCGATCCAGCTTGCGGATTCGGGATCTGAAATTTGGGGAAGCCTTGACCCAAGCGGACCGGCCTTGGATGGGACATAGCGGGCGCCTCGATCTCGCCCGCTTTTTCCGCCCGGTATCGTGCGGTGCAACTGTTTGGGATATGATTGGATTGCTCGGGTCCACATGTCATCCACTCGGAAGGATGTTATAAATGCAACTTCGCGAGGTTTCCGCCGATACCCTGTTCTTCTTCCTCTGCTCTCTTCGTCTCGCCCTGCCTGCTGCCGCTCCTTGCTACTTCTTCTCTTCGCATTCCGGGGGTCATGGGCAAAGAAACGGCGATCTTGGGCCTTTGGGAAAACGTCGATGGGGGGCGTCGGCGGGAAAGGCGAAGGGGAATCCACCGGCCGCGGTTCTTCGTCGAATCCGCTTGCGAAGGCTAGGTCGGAATTGGATCGTCGACCATCGGGAAAGGATCTCCGATATAAAGACGGGCTGATCCCCCGGTGCCGAGGCTTCCTAGCCAAAAGTGGCAACCTCGGGGAAGAGGGAGTGTGTGCTCCCGCCACCCATGTTGACCGAGATTTTTTTGGCAGTGTTTTCTTTGTGGCTTTCGAATTTCTTTGGGGCCCAGCTCCACCATTTTCTCAAACTCCATCGCGTATCTTCTGCATTTGTGTCTATGGAAAAACCGGGCTGTCGCCCCGGGGGTTTGTTCAAGTATATCTTCAATCGCTCTGGGTAAAGAAAGCAAATCTGTGATGAGAAACCCAAGTGTTAGATGTGCGGGGGCCTAAATCAATTGAGGAATAAAGCACCTTCCATATGTCTTTTCCCGGTGTCGGGGTGGCGATCGACACAGTTCTCTTGCGGAATGAGTCGGCGGAACGTCATGGTCTCCCTCCATTCACCATGGTCAGTGAAACAGACCCTCCTCCACGAAGGTGGTTCGGAGGAAGGCGATGTGAAGATGTTGATGGATCGGTGGACAGCTGGTTGGGGCGGTGTGGGGCATGGACCTCTTGGGCGTTTTTCTTGGGGGCGAATCCGGCCTCTTGTTCGAACCCTTTGCATGTGGCTTCTTTTGCACCGAAACGAGACTGCGTCCCGGGCGGTCGGCGGCCATAGTGGAAAGATGGATGGCGCGATCACTGAACAGGACAACCCTCGCGGATCCGGTTTCTCCCTTGACCATAATAGCGTTCGGACAAGGTACATTTGTTAATTTTCCATTGTATTCTTCGAATGTCTTTACGTGATTTGGTCGATTGAGCTCTGCTTTGATGTTTCAGGCCTTACGAGCTATACTCAATGCCCAATGGTGCTGGACTCGGGAGGAGGAAAGCGGGGGAGCCGGAAGAGTGGGATTGAGCGGCTGGCGAGGATGGCGGCAGGGCGATGATGATGGCGGGATGGAAAGGAGGAGGAGGAAGGTTTCACCGGCTCGGAAAGGCGGTCAAAACTGCCGACCCTTATTTGAGCGGGTAAGGGAGTTGGGCGCCTCGCGATCGACCGCGCCTCGGACCGCTTCTCCGGTGCCGGCGGAAGGCGAAAGCGTCGAAGGTAGCTCCTGAGCCAACCAAACCTTTGCCAAAATGAAAGTGTCCATCCCCACCATATCGGGGTAAACCAATCACTTAAGTCTTCTTGCCTGTACAAATTCTCTCGGTTGATACTTGAATGGTCGGTGATTCTTTGCATCAACCGGTCTTTGCGACTTCGAAACCTCGGGCAAGGCCGAGGACCATGAGATGGAGGGGCGACCTCAAATCCGATACCGCATCTTTAATTCTGTTCTTAGTCGGTGACTCATAGTTTCGACTTTGACTCTTTTGAACTCCACCAATGACATTATCACCCTTCGGGCGATGATGAGGGCGGGAACCATTGAGGTATAGGAGGGCAGGAAGGCATCAGGCCCAAAGCACCCGATGTGGCCCGGGGCTTTGCCCCGGAAGGAGGCCGCACTCAACATCCGTGTCCCCGGTGCCGTTGGCGGTGCTCGACCCACCGTCAGTCGGCAGCCTTTCGCCGCCCGCCCCGTCGGGGAGGACCAAGCTAGTCTGCTAAGGGGCAATCCGTCAGCGGGATCATGATGGGCGGTGAAGATGTTGGGATGCGAGCCAAGCACTTTGACGCCGCTTCACCCTTCAAAGCAATGTTCGTCGATCGACCACCGCTATTACTTGGATATGCTATCAAAACTTTTCTTTACGGAATTCATAGGGTCACCCACTAGGTGTGTTGGTAAAAACTCCTTAGCGGCCGCGAGTGCACCGGGTGTAATCCCCAAGGCTAAGTCATTCGGGTCGGTCTTAAACTTTATAAGTAAATATTGATCATCACTCGAATAAACGAATGGGTTTCTAAAACCGTGGGGCACGTGAGTGCACCCAGGTGTAATCCAGGCGTGTTCCTGGCGATTGATTACGATCAAGAAGAAACCTGTTGGGACTTTTTTTTTGGGTGGGGGTCTTTGAATAAAGGTGGGGCCTGATGCACCCAGGGTGTAATCCCAGACTACGGTTGAATGCTTGCATTCGGGTATCTTAAAATGTCATTTTCTCTATTCACTGGAGTGAATCATCTTTGACATTTTGTCGATTGATTCTTGTGAAATCCTTGATCTTCGGTAGCCTTCTTTGGGGGCGAAGCATATTCAGCTCGAGTTGGACTTGAAGCTAGTCGGGGAGAATCCGGGAAGGCAAAGGAGGAGACCAAAGGTATGTTTGGTGAGACTTTGGGACTCCTTTCTCCCCTCGTTTGCTAAACGACTTTCTTTGTAATTTAGGCAAGGTGAAGGGGCTCGGAGGAAGAAGGAGCTTGGCTTCGAGAAGATCAAGCTTGCCCGACAATAGCCTCGATCCGCTCGACAACAACACCAATCGAAGGCTGCTCGGCCATTGCCACCAAGGATGTTGACGGGGGACAAGACCACTCGGTTGGAGGATCAACTAGTTGGGGAAGAAGAATGACGGAAGGCTTCCGGTGGTCTTGCTAAAAATTGTTCCTTATGCTCGAAGGTATTCTTTTCCTCGACCAACTCTTCCAAGCTGTTGTGTTCCCATTCGACTATTTTCTTGATTGGGTTTTGTCTTTGCGAGTTACCCAACTTTGAAGAAGAAACCAGCCGTTGGACCCGAACCTTGACCTGTCAATTCTCCGGTGAATGATGAAGTTGCCATGAGCGTCTTCTTTGGAGTCCGTGTTCGGTTCGTGGATTACCTCGCAAGGCTGAAGGTTCTCGTCCCCATCGACTCGGCCTCGGCGGGCGACACTCGAAATGACCTCGAGTGTTGATGGCTCGCGAAACGCCGTCCCTGACCGAGTGCGAAGTGGAAGAAGTCTTGCTCGGTGTGGCGGATGTGCCACATATGCAGGGAGTCCATTGCAAGGATGCACAAGAAGATAAGTGGCGGCTCTTTGGTGTCAACACCAAGAAACCGACTTGGTCTTTCATGGAACTTTCCGCTCTTGCTACGCATCATAGATGGGATTGATCTCGGCAGTTCGTTGCTCCTTCGACCCTCCACGGAGGGAAAAACCCGGTCCTTAAATTTGCCTCGGTATGCGAGTGGAATTTAACCGATAAAACCTTGGGCTTGCGCTGAGCACCTCGGTTCCTTTAGGTATCGACCTAAACTTGGATTGGATGTTTGAGTATGATTGCTTTTGGCTTGAATTGCCCTTTGCGGGTTCCGACAAGATGTCCCTTCGTCGACTTATTCCTTGGGGACCTTGCTGCCTAAGCCTCCGTGAGAGGTTTGCTCTTCACTCGGTGGATTTCTTATATCTTAGGCGGCAGTGCGCTAAGCCCAGTGAAGGTTTGCTCTTCACTCGGTGGATTCGATATCTTAGGGCTAAGCCCAGTGAGGGTTGCTCATCACTCGGTGGGATTCTTATATCTTAGGCAAGGGGCTGGGCCTAAGCCCCAGTGAGAGGTTTGCTCTTCACTCGGGGATTCTTATACCTTAGGCGGGGCTCGCTAAGCCCCAGTGGAGGTTTGCTCTTCACTGGTAGGATTCTTATACCTTGGGACGGCTGCGGCTAAGCCCAGTGAAGGTTTGCTCTTCCTCGGTAGGATTTCCGTTGTATTTGTGGCGGCTCGGGGAGTGTCGCACCACCTCGTCTTCCTTTGAGCACATCATACTTATGGTGTGCTCGGAGGGTCGGTCGGCCCACCTCGTCCTTTCTTGGGCCCTCGTTACTTATGGTGTGCTCGGGGAAGATGGGCACTTGCCTCGTCCTCCTTTTGGGACCATTATATCGGCTGCGGCTAAGCCTCAAGGTGGAAGTGGCTTACCACTCGGTGGGATTTAAATAACCGGAAACCTTTGGGCTGCAGCTAAGCCTGGGAAGTCGGCGCCCTCGGTGGGATTTTTTTGAAAAGGTCTTGGACTGCAGCTAAGCCTCGGGTGGGTCGACACCACTCGGTGGGATTTTTAAATAACTTAGGGACAGGGCTGCAGCTAAGCCTCCAGTGGGCTTGGCACCACTCGGTGGGATTTTAAATAACAGGGACCGGCTGCGGCTAAGCCTCAGGGGAGTCGCGCCACTCGGTGGGATTAAACAGGGGTCTTGGGCACTAAGCCTCCCGGCGGATCGGCTTACCACTCGGTGGGATTTTTAAAGAACTTAGGCACGGCTCGGCTAAGCCTCCAGTGGAGCGACACCACTCGGTGGGATTTTAAATAACCCAAAGGGAAACCGGGCGGGCTAAGCCTCAGTGGAAATCCCCACTCGGTGGGTTTTGGTTACTTAAGGAAGGGTTGGGGCTAAGCCTCCGTGGAAGTCGGCTTACCACTCGGTGGGATTTAAACAAACTTAGAAAGCGGTTGCGACTAACCCTCTGGGGAAAATTTTCTTGGACAAAAATAAAAAGTGACAAAAATTATGAAGGAATTATGACACTATTATTTGAAGCCCATGAACTACAAAAGTATTTTATTACAACTCTTAGGTGGGAAACTTTAAGTGTAAAGCAGGCAGATCCGCATTCAAGCTCGGGGCTCTTTGATATTGTGTTAGACATTGTAGAGGCGATATGCCCGTTGTGGAGAACCTTTGTGACGATGAAGGGTCCTTCCGGGAGGGAAGCGAGCTTATGTTTTACCTTTGATCCACTCGAAGGACCGATCCCTTCTGGAAGCTCGACCTCTCACATTTAGGCGTAAAGCGGCGCAAGTCTTCTTGGTAGATGGTCGGCGGATCGAGCCATCTCCCTTTCCTCTTCTAGGAGGTCATTGCATCTTGGCGCTTGCTCAACCCTTCATTGTAAAGTTCAATTCGGGGAGCATTGTGAAGGAGATCACTTTCGGTAGGACTTACGCTCCATAGACCGGGAAGAAGGAGTTCTTCGGTCGACCGATTAGCGTGGTCGCAAACCCCAAAGCGAAGGAGTTCGTCAACCAAGCTCACCGCATGCGAGATCTCGCATTAGTCGGGGCTTCAAACCCTTGAGGATTAATCCATTGGCTCGTTACGCTGTCCATTCATTGTGGATGGGCGGCGAAGCGTAGTCGACTTCGTATGCCTTAGGCGTTGCGAAATCCTTGAATTCTTCGAGTCAAAATTGACCCATTATCCGTGATAATCTTGGGGACCCCATATCGAGCGTCGGCTCTCGATGAAGGAAGCAGGATCCGGCGTCAAGACTTTTGATTGGTTTAGCTTCAATCCACTTGGTGAACTTGTCATTGCTACAAGTACATCGTGAAACCGCTCCGACCTGTTACGAAGGACGACCATGTCCAACCCCATCTGCGAAAGGCCGGGCAAGTGGAATGGTCTTAAGAGGCTGGCGGGCTTGTGTGACATATTGGAGTAGAAGCGGCATCCCGCACTTGTCCACTATTTCTTTCGCCATCTCATTTGCCCTTGGCGATAAAATCCGGCTCGGTATGCTTTGGCTACAATGGTCGAAGGGCGCATGGTGACCACGGTCCCAGTGGATGTCATTGAGTATATTTCGACCTTCTTGGCGTTATGCATTTTTGTCCGACTCGTCGCTTCTCTCTCTAACTGCCCTTTGATAGCGGTAAAGGCTTTGGATCGACGGACGATCTGCCGAGCCTCTTCCTCATCCTCTGGGAGTTCCTTTTCGAGAATATATCCGATGTATGGAATTGTCAATCGGGAGTGACCACTAAAACTTCCATGACCACATCGACCCTTCGGGACCTCAACCTCGGTGGGTTTGTGGCACTCTTGGGTTGTGGGCTTCCTGGTGAAGGATCTTCTTTAAGCGGGGGCGTATATGCTCCAAAAACACACCACTGGAATGGCTTCTCTTTTGGAGCCTATCTTCCGGATCACGCTACTTGATTTTTGTCGGGGATGTGATGGGTTCCAACCCCTCGAACTTCTTTTCGGCTTCCTCAAGCATTGCATATCCGTCATATTTGGGCTTCTCCGTCCCTCCTTCATCCTTGATTGACCCGATCGATCGCCATAGACCATCCGGGGCGGACGCCGAGTGAGATGGCCATCGAAATCCATATAAGAGGGCCTCGTACTCTGCCTCATTGTTGGAGGAATCAAGTGAATCTGGAGCACATACCTAAGCTTATCTCCTGGAAACAGAACAACCCTAGCACTAGAACCATTACATCTTGGGCCGTAAAAAACATGGTCAATGCTCGGTGAACCGTGGCTGTTTTCAATCCACTCGGCAAAGAAATCCGCTTAGCACAGGACTTAAGGCTTTCTTTGCCCGAATTTGATATCGGGAAATTCAATGCCCATTTAGCCACTTTCGACCGGTTGCGTCTACATTTCGGGATCTCGATAAAGGCGTCGTTTTTTGATAGAATGAGGAGAAAAATGGAACCTTCTTCTGGTCATGTATATACCATACACAAGCCGATAATGAGGATATCTCTTGGATGGAGTCAAGACTTGGACAAATAATACCCGCAACTTTGAAGGCCTTTCCTTCTTCTTCCGCTCGCCGTAAGCCCATCTTGACAACTTGTCGTGGCTGCAATATAAAACAAGAGGCTCTTTGCTGATTGGGCACAAGCACCGGCTGGGTGGAGGCGAGCTTTTATCGGCAAATCTGCATCGCAAGTCCACTCGAACTTTCGGCCTTCTTTCGGTCGGTAAAAAGTGCCTTTTCATCCGGGAGATGAATCGACTTAAGCCAAACCGATGGCCGGGCGTCGTGCACTTGCATAGGGCGTTTCATTGGGAATAGTGCCGATCTTTTCGGGGTTAGGATCGATCCTCGTTGGAAGCGAAAACCGAGTAATTTTCCACGGGAACTCGAGCGTGCACTTTGGGATTGAGCTTGATATCGTACCTTACGAGGTTGGCAAATGTTTGCGAGGTCGACAGCAGGTCGGAACCTTTTAGCGACTTAGACGATATCATCCATATCGCTTCCACATTCCGGTGATTTGGTGAAAGACACCGAATCATTACGCATAAATGTGGCCGGCATTCTTGAGGCGAATGGCATGGTGATATAGCGAAGCACCGAATGGAGTGATGAAAGCTGTTTTTATTTCATCGAGCCCTCTGAGCCGGATCGATGATACCGGAATATGCATCTAGAAAAGACAATCTCTCACATCCAGCGGTCGATTCAACAATTTGATCTATGCGGGAGAGAAAATGATCCTTGGCAGGCCCGATTGATGTGCCAAAATCAATGCACATGCGGGCGAGTTGTCCTTCTTGGGAACCATGGCGACATTAGCAAGCCACTCGGGTGATATATCTCTCGGATGAATCCTGCGTAGCAGTCGAGCCACTTCTTCACCAATAGCTTTTCTCTTACGGGCGGACGCGAAGATGCTCTTTGACTGGTTTCTTGACTTATCGACTCGGAGCGATGCTCGGCGATCCCAGGAACACGGCATGTCGGTGGCTTCCATGCGAAAATGTCGATTCTCACGGAGGCGGATGGCGCTTCTTCCTATTTGGTCGAGTGTCGTGGAGATGTGGGTCGGGGCTGCATTGGGATCGGTCGGGTGAATATGGGTGGCCGTCTCACGACGGTGAAATCTAGAACTCGTGGCTGGCTTCTTGGATCGTAACAAATCACTTTCGGATCTGCGTTTTGCTTGTATTCGTCGAATTTGACCTGTCACTTGGGATCGGCAATCTTGAGCTCTTGAAAGCACTCTTACGCCTTCTTCCGATCGCCGATGGTGATACCTCCCTTGGGGCTGGCATTTTCAGTTTGAGTACATGTAGCATGGTCGAGCCATGAATGCGATGCGTGGTGGCCTCCCCAAAATGGCGTGGTATGCACTCACGAAAATCCACAACCTCAAAGGTCGACTTTTCCTTGCGAAAGTGCTTGGAATCACCAAAAACCACGTCCGGGCTATTTGGCGAGTGAGTTGGCCTTCTTCCCTAGTATGACTCCGTGAAACTCATATTCTGGTGCTCGGTCGGGACATCGGAATGCCCATCCCTTTCAATGTATCCGCATATAACAAATTCAGCCCTACCACCATCCATCGGCACTTCCGTCGTCAGTGCCTTCGACATGGATCGACCACCAGCTTGCCGCCCGGGGGTGGCAATGTGAGTCGGTGATCAGTTAGTCGAATGTGATGGAGTGTTTGGGACCACTTCACATAACTTGGCTTTCTTGGGGCAACCATGTTCACCTCACGGTTAATGACTTTCGATCGACTTTTGCTTTCCACATCGCGAAGATCATCAGTGGAGTTGACATGCGGATATTCTTCCTCCTTGTCCTCTTTGTCTCCGGCCTTGTCGGCTCCTTCTCCTTGTCCTTAGATGTTTTCCTGGCTTCTTTGGATCGAGTCGACATTAGCGAGTGGTGTGCTTTGGGTAAATGATGTTGCCCTCTTCATCTTTCTTTGTGTGAATATGGCATGGCATATCCATCCGTCATTGCCTTCTTTATCTTTCACTTTCTTAGGATTCGGATCCTTCGGTTTCCCCTTGAACTTCCCTTGAGTCACGGCGGGCCTCTCCGGGAGCTCTGGCTCGGCTTTCCTACGCTTCATTGGAATTTCCCTTCTCCGGCGACTTGGCTTGTATTTGCGCTTGGTCGGTCCTCTTCCTCGCCATTGGCGTGCCAGTAACAATCTCCATCATTCGACTCGAGGTCATGTCGCGGTTCGACCAAACTTCAAACTCAATTCTCATTTTTGGCGCCATCTTTGAAGGCATAAGCGCACTGATGGTGGACACATTTTCCACGTATGGTGCAAAGTAATCCACCTCTGAATGTACTCTTGGAGAGTTTCATTGGTCTTACGCACACAAACTTGCAGCTCTGTCAAACCAGCGTTAAACACAAGTCCCTTCAAAAGTCTGGCGAACACTGGGACAAATCTTCCCAAGTATATATCTTGCTGGAGGTAGCGATTCAGCCATGCTCGGCGAGAACCTTCCAACATGAGGGCAAATGCTTCATGGCCACCTCGTCATTCCCACCACCAATCCGAACAGCCACTCGGTAATCTTCAAGCCAAGTTTGGGCTTGGATTCCCCGATGAACTTCTTGACTCTGTTGCCAATCTGAAATTGGGGATTCTGCGGCTCGATAGCCTGCTAAAACACTCCGGACGAAACATGCACTCCTTTGGTGGGTGCATCTCTCTCGAGTCGCCTCGATGACTCTGTTCGGTCGACCAAGCCTTGCGATAATGGATCGCGCGTCAAAGCACTGGTTCCACAGGTCGTTGGAACTCTTTGCCTATCTTGAGCGATGTCTGTCTTCTTGCCGCCGATGAGCGTCGACCCTTCCCTCGGAGAAAGCGGGTACTCGGCGCCTATCATCCGGTCGAATCGGTCTCCATCTGCTCGCTGGTTGTCGCGCCCTTCTCGCCCGGAGGCGTCACGGGGCTAATGAGACGGCGGGCGATATTCGCGGCGGCGGATCGTGTGAATCTGTTGCCTGCTGCGGCGCGGCTGAGTTACGGTTTCTGCTGCTTCGGAGTAAATCTACGTCTGCTGCAAGCCTCTGCCGACTTCGGCGGGGCGGCTGGATGGACTACGCTATCTGAGTTCTGTTGCTAAATTCTGAATTGGCGTCGCGGTATACTGAGTCGGTGGGAAGAGTCTCGTCGGTGCCGAGGATTCGTTGCATGCGCTCGTCGAGTGCTCGTTGAAGATTCTCCAAGCGGCGCGTTCATCACGTTAATGGCGTGCTTCCTCAAGCGCTTGAGCCTGGGGTTTCTCGGCGATGGGAGTATCACGGGGCATCCATGTTCTGCGGCGGCTCTTCTCTCTGCGAGTCGAGTGTCTGGCTGGTACTCCTCGTGCTCTTGCGAGGTCTCCTCCCTCATTCTTTGCTGCCATGGCCAGGGAGGACCCTGAGGCCGTCGACCATGAGATTTCCTTGTTGGATCACTCCTATCACACTCGGATCAGTCTCTAGCGTCAGCAGTCGAGCAGGTAGTAGAGGGACTCGTCGGGCTCAATGGCGCGACACAGGTGATGGTGTCTGGCGAACCACGCGTGCTTCACCACGCTGAGTCTCGACCGACAGGCGCTTCTTGTGGTGGGAAGCGGGTGGGCGACCGCAGAGTCGACCGATCTGGTCGGCAGGTTGCCTGCGACGCCCTGAACACATGCGTAGTCGTCGCCCAGCGGATTAGGGCGCCTCGATGTCAAGTGGAGCCTCCACAGAGCCCAGCGGTCGTCGCCGACAAAGGTGAGAGCACGAGGCGGATCTCGCCCCTACAAAACTCCGCGGTCATCATAATGAAGGTACTGAATCTGCAACTCCTCCAAACGCTAAAACACCTTAC
>JAHHZJ010008586.1:0-17994 GCA_021437245.1 Aegilops speltoides
CAAGGCCAAGGCCTCTTCCCAAATATTGGCCGGGAAGGGCACAACAATTAGCCATTTGAAGGGAACATCTGGTACATTTATCTGACTAAAGTTGGTCCTCGCTTGTCAAAGGCTCTGGTGGTGGCCTTTGCTTGGGCTCCTATGACTTCCTTCTGCCGTTGGGCTGGTCTTGGTCTTGTTGCACGAAATGGATGCCTTTGCTTGATGCTCTCGCCGCGCTTGCTCCCTTTGCACCAAGAGGAAGGAGGACCTTCTTGTGTGGCGCCGCGCCCTTGGTAAATCATGGCTTGCGTCATGGGCACCTCGCAGTACCCGCCTTGATCTCTCCGCCTCCTCGGAGCTAGCTTTGATGAGGCCGTGCAGAGGCTCCTTGTCATCCGCCCAGATCTGGCCCCTCGCGAGGTCTTGATCTTAGGTTGATGAAGATGGGCGTCTTGGGGCCCCTTTGAGCCACGCCGGCGCGAGCGAGCAAGTCTGGGGACCCCGTTCCCGAGCGCGTGAAATATATCTTCACGAAGGAGTTGAATCTCGGGCAAAGGAGATGGTTGGAGATTATCAAGGATTATGATATGAAATTGCACTATCATCCGGAAAGTTCAATGTCGATGCAGATGTTTTGAGCATAAGAGTTATGTTAACGCTCATGATCAAAGAATTACCTAAGGAGTTAGCAGATGATCTCCGAGAGCTATGTTTGGAGATAGTTTGAGATGTTATGTTGCAGCATTGGAAATTCAGTCCACTTTGATGGGTAAGATCAAAGAATCCCAAAAGACTAACAAGGAGATTGCGAGATTAAGGAAAGGATGAGCAAAGGAAAGACTAAAGGATTTCGTGAGGATGAGCATGACACTTTATGGTTTGAAGATCGCGTATATGTGCCCAATGCCCCTGAGATCAGGAAGTTGATTCTGCAGGAGGCCCATGATTCGTTGTATTCAATTCACCCGAAACACTAAGATGTCTGGATTTGAAGGAAAGTTTCGTGGGCAGGGAATGAAGAAGGATATTGCCTAGTATGTAGCGGTATGTGATGTTTGTCGAGAGAGTTAAAGGCGAGCACCGAAGCGGCGAGTTACTACAGCCATTGCCGATACCCAAATGGAAGTGGGATACACTTGGCATGGATTTTATCCTTTGGATTGCCGGGACTCGTTCGGGCTATGACTCTATCGGGTTGTAGTCGATAGTTTGACAAAAGTAGCTCATTTCATCCGGTGAAGACCACCTATCTGAGTGCTAAGTTGGCAAAGATATACATGACCGAGGATCGTTATGTCTGCGGAGTTCAAGGACCATTGTATCGGATAGAGAACCCAATTTACTTCAAAGTTTGACTCTTTGGGTACCAGGCTTGAGTTTAGTACAGCCTTTCATCCAGAGACAGATGGACAGACCGAGAGAGTGAATCAGATTCTGGAGGACATGTTGAGAGCTTGTGCGCTAGATTATGGATCTAGTTGGGATGACAATTTGCCGTATGCAGAGTTCTCTTATAACAACAGTTATCAAGCCATTGAACATGGCCGCTTTCGAAGCCTTGTACGGTAGGAGATGCAGGACACCGTTATCGTGGGATGAAGTTGGACATCGATAGTTGTTGGGACCAGATTTAATCAAGGACTCTAGGAGAAGTTTAAGTTGATTATAGCAGACTCAAGGTAGCCAGTCGAGCGAGAAGAGTTAAGCGGATTCTAAATGCAAGGAGATAATTTACGGTTGGAGGCAGTGTATTTTGTGTGTCCCGCTGAGGTTAAGCGTTTTGGAGTCAAGGAAAGCTAGCACCACGTTTGTGGGACCATACGAGTTTTGGAGCGCATGGGAATAGCATACAAGTTGGAATTGCGGAAGGATTGTCGGGAGTTCACGATGTGTTTCACCTTTCCCGTTGAAGAAGTGCCATCAGAGATGGCGATATTTCTTTGAGAATCTGATTGCCCTAGGCGATTGATTAAGCGTGATTTGACTTATGAAGAAGCATGTCAAGATTCGAGTTTTCGGTCGACTTACTGCTGACAAGGTTATCAAGTTTTGCAAAGTTGATTGGAGCCACCATCAGGAGGAAGCCACACGGGAGTGAGAGGAAGATCTTCGTGAGACCACCCAAACCTTTTCTTGACCAACCCAAATCTCGAAAGAGATTCATCTTAAGGGGGTAGGTTTGTAACATCCCAATTTTGAATTTGGATGTTATACATAGATCATCATATGCATATCATATTTATTCTTGCATTTGGTTGAAATCCTAGAAATCTTAAGCAACTCAAGGACCCCAGGAGAGAGTTGGAGATTTCACAAAATTCATATTCGAATTTATTTCAAAATTGAAAAAAGAATCAATTTGGTTTTATTATTTTTCTCTCCAATTATTTCCAATATTAAAAATAAATGAGAGGAGATAATATGACTTCTTCAAATTAACAGAAATATTGGAGAAAGAATTTCAAAATCAAATTATGATTTTTCAGTATGTTATTTGCTATTTTATTGAATTAGAAAAATATGCATTTTGAAAATTGCATTCTTCACTGGAAAAATGTTCACTTTGTTCTAAATATTTTATTTAGGCGGTGAAAATGTTTTCGGCATTTTAGGAAAAAAAATATATTTTATTAGGATTTTCTCTTTGGTAGAAATTACTTTTTTTTATGTTTCCCTTTCATTGGGCGAGGCCCGGCCAGCAAGCTTGACCAACGCCACCAGCGTGAACATCGGGAGCTCGGAGTCAGCGGACTCCTCGCCCGACCCTCGCCCAAGCGCCGCCCCTTCCCCTTTAAAATCCGACCGGGGCCCCCGAGCCCCAGATCTCCATGACGCCGGCCGCCCTACTTTGCGTCGCCCTTTCTTCAGCCTGCGTCAGCTCTTGCCTGCGCCGCCGCCTTGCCCATTCTGGCTGCTCCCCTTACCACCCTCAAATCTTCTGACCTCCCGCCCGCCCGAGACAGCAGCCCCTTGCCGCCGTTGACCCCGCCGTTTGACCGGTCGGTTTTCTTTGGTTAACCCCTATTTTTTTAGTTTCGCGGTTTATATTTTAGATCGGATTTTCGTTTGGTTAACTTATTTAGCGAACGTTCGTCCGATCATTCGTTTTAACGAACGTTATTCGCCGGTTTAGTTCGGACAGCGAATGTTCGTTCGTTAGTCTTTCTTTTTAGTTTATTTTCGGCGAGGACTTATCCGTGATTATTTTTATCACGATTCAGCCTGATCTTTAAACTAGTATAACTTTTCAATGTTTATCAAATTAGATGAAACCGATGCCAAAATCTTCGTCTCGAAGCCCTCTTTCCGGATAACCAACTTGAACATGATTTTGGTACTGTAAAATTTGACTTTAGTCTAGATTAGTAAGCGATCTTGTTTCGTTCGTATTTTGAGTTTCGTTGCTCCGTTTGAGTTGAATCTTTTTGTGAATCATAATTAATCACATGTTCCTACTGTTAAGATCTATTTCACATGTTAATAATGCTGTTAGGTTTTGTCTCTTGTTAGTTTAAACCATTTGCTTGTTTCGTACTCGATTTGTATCTTTTCTCGGTTTCTCTCATGTTTCGTTTGAGTGATTGCTTATGTATGCTATTGTTTGTCTATGCTAGATTACCCGGAGTGTGAAGCTTGTTACTATGAATCGCTAGAGTTTGCAGATAGTCAGCAAGGCAAGTTACACTTTGATCATACTCTTTCATACCTAGGTTTTACTATGCATTAGTATTGCCCCTCCAATATCTGCATGAGTAGGATTTGCAACATGTGGTTTTGGTTGTAGTGCTTGACGTAGGAACCTAATACCATTTGATCACCCCGGGAATATACGTTATGCTTATTATTGCTTAGCCATGCTCGTAGATGGGGATTGGATTGTGATTCACACATGGAAGTTGAGAGTTATTTTAATCATGGATAACATTAAGGTGGCAACTTTAATATACATACAGGCTGGATTGGTTGAGGCACTTGGGGAACCCAGTGTTGTCTGTTTTTGGAAATCCCGGAGTACCCGTGTGATTATCCTATGGAATGCCACCCAGTCTCAAAGGGATCATAAGATTATTCATGCTAGAAACTTCCGTGTGCAGCCACAAGCCATTACGGGCTCTGGCAAAGTTGAGTAAGTTGTGTGAGCTCCTGAAGAGGTAGACTAGCACATGTAGAGGGTTGTAGGTGTCTTGTCTACAGGAGTAGAGAGTTGATGCTTGAGGCAGGCTATGTCTCAATCATCCAGATCATGGATCTTGATCGAGTCTTGTGGGGAAAAGTCATAAACCTCTGAGTGTATAAACTAATCATGGTTAGCCGTGTCCCCGGTTATGGACATCTTGGGTATCTAGTACTTGAATCTATTGATGTGATCTCATCACGTTACTCTAATTGTTTATGATGTTGGGTTAATGATGATACTTTTAATTGGGATTTGAGTTGGGGTTACCGTCTCCAATAATGGGCAACATGGGAGTAGTTAAATAAATTTATTCCTTTGTTGCAGGGAAAAACTAGCTTTATGCAAAACCATGAAACTTACAGCCTCCACCAGCCAAATATTGCATGTAGATATAGTTCTTGAATTATCATTGCTTTATAGTGTAACTATGCCAGCATATTCCATATCTTGACCCGTTTAAGGACTCAACGTCTTATGTTGCAGACTACTTAGACGATGAATAAGGTGTGATAGGTCGTTGTTTTGCACTCAGCTATGTCGTTTGGAGTTCATGGACTCATTTACCTTGAAGCTTCCTGATTATCTACCTTAGATGGCCTTGACCATGATTTATTTATGTAATCATACTCTTTATGAGGACTCGATGTATCGTGTATGATCAAAACTCTGTTATAATTCCTCGATCTTGTACATTCGGATACCGATCCGGGGATGACACTGATGCACCAGACTTGACCGTTTGAGGTCTGGTCCCTCGATTACTAGACCCGATAGCAAGTTTTATGTGGGAGGGCCATTGCTTTGGCATGTCATCCGACTTGGAATTCTATGCACTTATGATTGGAATTATTAGCAAGCATCACTAACTACTAAAGTTCATTAAGGTAAAACCCAACCATAACATTAAAATATATTGGTCCCCTTCAATCCCGTATGCATCAATTTCTATGCTAAGTGAAGCTACTATTGTTGGGGAGCGTTGCAAAAATTAAAAAATCTCTGGTTTCACCAAGATCCATCTATGAGTTCATCTAACACGAGTCATGGGAGAGTTTGCATCTACATACCACTTGTAGATCGCGTGCGAAGCTTGCAAAGGCGATGGTGATGATGGAGTCGTACTCGGCGTGATTCAGATCACCGATGTCCAAGTCTTTGAATGGGCAGCACCTCCGCGTTCAACACACGTGCGGAGACGGAGGCGTCTCCTCCTTCTTGATCCAGCAAGGGAAGGAGAGGTTGAGACTTCGCTCAGCGGCGCCTGACGGTGTGGTGGTGTTGTGCGTGATACTCCGGGAGGCCATGGCGCTTCGGAGGAGGAGTGTTGGGAGGGAGGGTTGCGCTTGGGATTGGTACACCAGCCTCCCCCCCTCTATTTATAGGGGAAGGGGCAAGGGGTCGGCCCCTCTAGATGAGATCTAGAGGCGCTGACCAGGGAGGCTTGCCCCCAAGCAAGGCGCCCCCTGGGTTTCCCCAACCCTAGGCGCATGGGCCCAAGGTGGGGCGCCCAGCCCTCGGGGCTGGCTCCCTCCCCTTCGGCCCATGTGGCCCTCAGGGAGGTGGCCCTCGGTGGACCCGGAACCCTTCCGGTGGTCCGGTACATTACCGATAGACCCCGAAACTTTCCGGTGTCCAGTATGACAACTTCCCATATATAAAACTTCACCTCCGGACCATTCGGAACTCGTCGTGACGTCAGGGATCTCATCAGGGACTCAGAACAACATTCGTAGTCACATACTAGTCTTCCTAATAACCTAAGCGTCACGAGACCTTAAGTTGTAGACCCTACGGGTTCGGGAGACATCTTGAACATGGCCAAGGCGACTCTCGGGCAATAACCAAGGCGGGATCGGATACCCATTTTGGCTCCCACATGCTCCTCGATGATTTCATCGGTTGAACCACGATATCGAGATTCGATCAAACCATATACAATTCCCTTTGTCAATCGATCGTTACTTGCGAGACTTCGATCGTCGGTATCCCAATACCTTATTGGTCGTTACGAGCAATCACTTTACTAAATCCGTAATGCATGATCCGTGGCCAACACCTTGGTCACCTTGCAGGCTCATTATGATGATGCATTACGAGTGGGCGAAGATACCTCTCCGTCATCGGATGACAAATCGATCTCGATCAGTGTCAACCCAGCGATACTTTCGGAGATACACGTAATGCACCTTTATAGTCACCCGGTTATGTTGTGCGTTTGATACACCAAAGCACTCCTACGGTGTCCAGGAGTTACGATCTCATATTGAAGGAAGAGATACTTGACATTAGCAAAGCTCTAGCGAGGGCGAACTACGATCTTTATGCTATGCTTAGGATTGGGTCTTGTCCATCACATCATTCTCCTAATGATGTGATCCCGTTATCAACGACATCCAATGTCCATAGTCGGGAAACCATGACTATCTGTTGATCTATGAGCTAGTCGACTAGAGGCTCACTAGGGACATATTGTGGTCTATGTGTTCACCCGTGTATTACGATTTCCGGATAATATAGTTATAGCATGAACAAAAGACAATTATCATGAACAATGAAATATAATAATACTTTTATTATTGCCTCTAGGGCATATTTCCAACAACTATCACCCTTGCCCTCCAATACATAGTCCTATCAACATACAACTAACCCTATGGTGTGATCCATGGCGCTCATATGATGGGCACCAAGGACAGCAACATAACCCGTTCGAGAGGTAGTACTTCCATGAGTTCTACTTTCCTCCACTTACTTCTTTTGAGAAACTCTTTTCAGAAAGCATCCATTCTTAGCAACAAAATCTTGCCTTGGATCTTAAGTAGAAGGTATACCGACAGTTTCCTTAGGGTATCCTATGAATCGCATTTTTCCGACTTGGGTTCGAGCTTTTCGGGTTGAAGTTTCTTGACATAAGCATCGCATCCCCAAACTTTTAGAAAGCGACGACTTAGGTTTCTTCCCAAACCATAATTCATACGGTGTCGTCTCAGCAGTTTAGGCGGTGCCCTATTTAAAGTGAATGTAGCTGTCTCTAGGCGTATCCCCAAAATGATAGCGGTAAATCGGTAGAGACATCATGGACGCACCATATCCAATAGAGTGCGATTACGATGTTCGGACACACCGTTTATTTGAGGTGTTCGGAGCGTGAGTTGTGAAGCGATTCCACATTTCCTTAAGTGTGTACCAAATTCATGACTTAAGTATTCTCCTCCACGATCGATCGTAGAACTTTATCTTTCGGTCCGTTGATTCTCCACCTCATTCTGAAATTCCTTGAACTTTTCAAAGGTCTCGGACTTGTGTTTCATTAAGTAGACATACCCATATCTACTTAAGTCATCGATGAGAGTGAGAACATACGATATCCTCCATGAGCCTCAACGCTCATTGGACCTTTACATCGGTATGTATGATTTCCAACAAGTTGGTTGCTCGCTCCATTGTTCGGAGAAGCGGAGTCTTGGTCATTTGCCCAAGAGGCATGGTTAGCATGTGTCAAGCGATTCATAATCAAGAGACTCTAAAGTCCATCGGCATGGAGCTTCTTCATAAGCTTGACACCAATGTGACCAAAGGCGGCGATTGCCACAAGTATGTGGGACTATCGTTATCAACTTTACATCTTTTGGCATCCACACTATGAACATGTGTAATATTACACTCGAGATTCATTAGAATAAACCATTGACCATCGAAGCATGACCATAAAACATATCTCTCATATAAATCGAACAACCATTATTCTCGGACTTAAATGAGTAGCCATCTCGTATTAAGCGAGATCCGGATACAATGTTCATGCTCAAACTTGGCACTAAATAACAATTATTAAGGTTCAAAACTAATCCGTGGGTAAATGTAGAGGCGTGCGGCGCGATCACATCGACTCTGGAACCATTCGCGCGCCGTCACCTTGTCGCCGCCGTCTCCGTTTATTCGCAGCTCTGCTGTGAGTTACAAATATGAGCACGACACGGTATCAAATACCGGGAGTTACTACATCTTGGTAAGGTACACATCAATCACATGTATATCAAATATACCTTTGGTGTTCGGCCTTCTTATCCGCTAAGTATTTGGGGCAGTTCCGCTTCGATGACCCTTCCCTTGCAATAAAAGCACTCGATCTCGGGCTTGGGTCCATTCTTTGACTTCTTCTGACAAGCGGCTTAGGAAGGCGACAACATCTTTGCCGTCCTTCTTGAAGTTCTTCTTACCCTTGCCCTTCTTGAACTTAGTGGTCTTATTGACCATCAACACTTGATGTTCTTTCTTGATTCAGCCTCTGCTGACTTGAGCATCGAGAACACTACGGAATGGTCTTCACCATCCCTGCATGTTGTAGTTCATCACAAAGCTCTTGTAGCTTGGTGGGAGCGGCGGAGGATGTCTGATGACCGCCTCATCAGGGAGGTTAATGTTAATTTGGGTCATCGGTTGTGCAACGACATCTTGAGGATGTGCTCCTTGGAGAACTGTTTTCCTCCATCTTACAACTGTAGAACTTGTCGGAGACATCATATCTCGACCGGACATGAGCTTGGAAAACTAGTTTCAGCTCTTGAACATCTCATATGCTCGTGATGCTCAAAGCGCTTTTGGAGCCCGGTTCTAAGCTGTAAAGCATGCCGCCTTGAGCGAGGAGTGATCATCAATCGTGTCATAAGCGTTCAAATCGTCTTGCGTTCTTTGGGAAGCAGGTGGGTCACCTACGGTGCTTCTAGGACATATTGTTTCTTGGAGCTATGAGGATGATCCTCGGGTTTCGGACCCGATCCGTATAGTTCTGCCATCATCTTTCAGCTTGGTTTTCTCTAGGAATGCGTTGAAGTTCATGTTGACATGGCGTTGGCCATTTGATCTACAAGACATATTTGCAAGGTTTTAGACTAAATTCATGATAATAAAGTTCTAATCAAATTATGAACTCCACTTAGATTAGACATCCCTCTAGTCATCTAAGTGTTACACAATCGAGTTGACTAGCCCGTGTCCGATCATCACGTGAGGCGGACTAGTCATCGTCGGTGAACATCTTCATGTTGATCGTATCTTCCATCGACTCGTGTTCGACCATTCGGTCTCCATGTTCGAGGCCATGTCGTACATGCTAGGCTCGTCAAGTTAACCCTAAGTGTTTTTGTGTAAAAGCTGTCTTACACCGTTGTATGTGAGCGTAGAATCCATCACACTCGATCATCACGTGGTGCTTAGAAGCGACGAACTGTAGCGGTGCGATTAGGGAGAACACTTCTTGAAATTTTTGTAAGGATCATCTTATTTACTACCGTCGTCCTAAGTAAACAAGATGCATAAACATAATAAACATCACATGCAATTATATATAGTTGTGACATGATATGGCCAATATCATCAGCTCCATTGATCTCCATCTTGAGGCTCCATGATCATCTTGTCACGGCTTGACACCATGATCTCCATCATCATGATCTCCATCATCGTGTCTTCATGAAGTTGTCACCAGCGACTACTTCTACTTCTATGGCTACGCGTTTAGCAATAAAGTAAAGTAGTTTACATGGCGTTCTTCAATGACACAGGTCATACAAAAATAAAGACAACTCCTATGGCTCCTGCGTGTCGGACCCGACTCAATGTCACATCGATCTATTACACCTCATATCACTTTGCGGCCTCCAGCGGTATCCCCAGGTGTGCCTTACCTTTGCGGGACCGTTTAGCCTTTTGGCACCGTATATGATAGTGTTAGCATCCATATGAAAAAGAGCCGGGCTGACATGGCTGTCGTAAACCCAAAAGTGCCCAGACTTGAGGGACGAGGCATCCATGACCCACATCGAGCGTGTCGGTCATCGCAAGTAAGTTCGAGCTATAGCCTTTGGGCTAGCAGGACTCCGATGGCAAAGACATGGCGAGCTAACGGGACTCCGTACTCAATGCGTGACATTTCCCGAAGGACAGACACTGAGAGCGAAGAAGGACACATGCCGACCAGCCTAAGTGTTAGGAGCGATTAGCAAGCTACCATGGCTCGTGGAGACACTAGGAGACATTTCGTAAGAGAGGCTACTAAAGATAAACAACTAGATAGTCGGATCCACACATACCAAGCATTTCAATCATACACAATATGCTCGATATGTGCCAAATACAACAAGCATCACAACATGACTCTCTGACACAAGTACTTTATTTAAAAGGCTTAGGGAGCCATACATAGCATACACACAAAGTGCGGTCACCACGACCCACATACAAATCATACAAGCATACAACAGCAGCGGAAGTGTTTTGTGCGTCGAGACAACTAGTAAAATAAAAGAGGCTTGGGTAAGCCTAGCTATACTACATGGTCCTTCACTTCTCGGGATCACCCACAGGGCCTTAGTCTACTCATCGATGTCAGCGTCTACGAAGAACCCGTCGGAAGGGTTTGTGGCATCTTCGAAAAATGTAAATTAAAAGCAACATGAGTACAAAGGTACTCAGCAAGACTTCATCAGACCCTACATACATGCATATTATCAAGAAGGGTTGGTGGGGTTATTGCGACAAGCCGACTTTGACTCATGGCTAAGCTATCCTCTGAGACACCAACTTGAAATAGTTTTGCCTTTCGAGTCCACTACTCATCACTTCAATACACCACAGGATCCACCTCCGTCTTCCCTACGGAAGAGCCATCCTCGGCACTCACAGCTTATCTTGAGGCTTTTAGTAGTTTCCATTTACTTGTCTATAGCTGTATAGACAGACCAAGTAGTCCTTTACAGCGAGACTGACTATTGAATAGATAATGTTAACCTGCGGGTGTACTTCTTCATACGCTCTCACCACTTACGCCGTTTACCGACATGTACTCGGCAACCTTCAGCGGAAGCCCAGCGTGGGTGTCGGCCCGACCTACCTGAACACCTAAGTCTCTAGTCGGGTTTATCGCCTATTTGGGTTCCATCTATGAGGAGTTCGAGCCGAGTTTAGCTCCACCCCAAGCGATGTGAGCAGGGGTTCCCGAGATACCAAGCGGGTATCGGTACACCCGACCACGTACCCTACGCACACGACCCACCCCTCGGTCGTATTGTCCATGGCCTCCGATGAGCTACAAACACGAAACTACTTGCAACTCTGGACGGAAGACTAGGGTGAATAAGAAGCGAGAGGGTCCATTGGTTTGGGCCCAATGCATGGTAGTAGTGAATCTTAAATCACACATCTGAGATCTCGATGCAGGGCGGCCTCAATGAAACAACCCACCATGTACTCCTACATGGGCTCTCATCGATACCTTTACCAAATCGTGTTCAACACCTTACTCTCATCTTGACACAATCATTTCCTCTAGCCATCACCCGGATAGACCGGACGACCGACTCTAAGCATAGCGAGGCATAGCAAGGTAGGAACAACACAATCATATGGCTCAATCAACTCCTACACATGCTAGTGGGTTTCATCTAATTCTTGTGGCAATGACAGGGTCATCTCGGAGAAATGGGTTCAACTTACCGCGCTTACACGAGTTTGAATCGCGTTGTCTTAATGCGATAAAGAAGCGGAGCAAGAACATGGGATTTTATCGGTATGATCAAATGGTTGGTTGCTTGCACGTGCGATCGGTGCTAGTATTGCTCTTCGTCGGAGGTTATCACGGTACTCCTCGGGCGAGAACCTGCCTGAAAGCACCGATACACAAACATTACCAAACAGTATGCAACAATATGATGCATGCATGAGACATAGCAAAATAGGTGTGTTGGGCTAATGCAACTAAACAGATGGGTTTGAACTATTTTGAACCAAAGATTCAAAGTTCAAACTCATAAGTTGCCATTAAAAGTGCTTTAACTTGTTCTGTGATAAACAGCAGGTTAGCTTCTGTAAACATGCATGAAACCAATACAGATGGAAAGATTGGATTTTTCTGATCATTTTTCATATATAATTTGTTTCATTTGGACTACGGTTGATTTTATATGAATTTTGGAAGTTTGAAACATTTTACGGAATTTCTGTGTAAAAACAATTCCGATAATTAAATTACTGCGTCGGCCTCGTCATGATGGCGTCGGTGGTCAATGCAGGCTGGTCGAGGTCAAAGCTGACCGAGTGGGTCCCGCATGTCGGTAGTCATTTAGTTAAACTAAATTAAGTCTAAACTAAATTGGATTAGTTAACGAGAGGGGCCCACATGTCATAGACCCGGAGGGGTCATCTGGGCCCACCGTGGTCAAAGTCAGTCGAACCCGGCGTCTAGCCGGCCAGCCAGACCGAGCGGCGAAGTGCTTTGTCATTCCGGCGACCAAATGGGCGTGAAGGCACCTACGTGTTCTTGAGGTGAGCGCGACTATTGGTGGTGGTGGTTGGGCTCGGAGGTGGCGGAGTTAGGCGCCCGGCTTGGCGGCCGCGAGTTCAGTTGAAAACGAACTTCGGGGTTAGCGTGTCTTGGTGAGTCGCGGAGTGCAGTTAGCTTGAGCATGCGGTGAGTCAATGGACAAGGTGAGGTGGCGGAGGGTGGCGGGAACACGTCGGCGGCAGGTCAGCGGCGCGTCTTGAGTGAGCCGTGTGCTCACTGTGTGCTGAGCGAGAAGAAGGAAGGGAAGTTAGCCCAGCTCACTTTGTGGTCTTGATGGAATGGGCGGCGTGGTGGGGACGAGCTGATCGTGGCGGCAGCGAAGGATCTCCGGCGATGGCGGTTGAGCGAGTTGGTCTGGCGGCTTGAAGCCTTGGCCTTCGAGGCTCGGCTAGCTCGAAGGAGTAGAAGGGCAGCGGAGCTTCAGGACCGTGGCTGGCGTGGAGGCGCGGGGAGCGGCAGCTCTGGCGGCGGTCTTGGCGGCAGTGGCGTCGGCCATGGCGTGGGAGCGAGGAGAGGGTTGAGGCGAATGGAGATGTCGGAGGGTCAGGCGCAACGTGGAGCTCGTCGAGGCCGGCGGGGCGGCGAGAGGGGCGGGCGGCGTGCGCTGCGTGGCGAGCTCGGTGCTGCCCGAGCACCTTGGCTACACGGCAAGACACAGCTTCATTGGAGGCGGTGGCAGGGCTGGGCGGCCAGTGGGCTGGCTGGTGGGCTGTGGTGGCGTCGGTAAGGTTTTCCCTTTTTTTACATTTGTTTTTATTCGTAGGTTTGTTGAATTACTAAAAATATCTATGTCATTCAAAATTCACCAAACGCATCGGTCCTTGGTTAGAATATTTCCAACATGGAACATTTTGGTTTAGCGATTTGAGCATTTGAAATATTTTATAAATTTTAAATGCCCAAATTCAAATACTTATGATTTAATTCAAAGACCTTAAGATGACCTAGGAAATTGTGCATCACTTTTGGCGGAGGTTACGAACCAAGACAAAAATGATGGACATTTTAGAAGGCATTTCAGGTTCATCGAAAATATTTTAGTAAACCCTAGTTGGATTGAGGAGAGTTTGGGGGTTACGTCATTCCCATTTCGGGTTTACGATAAATGAAATAGACATGATGCAACACTCTAATGCATGAACTAGCTAGGGTGTGACAACTCACCCCACTCAAAAGAATCTCGTCCCAAGATTTGGGTTCCTCGGAAAGAAGGTGGGGTACTCAAGTCGAAAGCGATCCTCCCTTTCCCAAGTAGCTTCCTTCTCGAGTGGTGCGACCATTGAACCTTGAAAACTTGATATTATGCCGTCGAGTGATGCGCTCGGCGATCGAGATCTGAGCGGGGTATTCTCGATAGGTGAGATTATCTTGAAGATCAAGCGTTTCATGGTCCCTCCATGGATTGGATCCAGAAGCAGCGCTGAGTTGGGAAGCGTGGAAGACATCGTGGACTTTGGAGAATCGGAGGTAGTTCGGTTGGTGAGCAACTTCTCCTCGTTTAGCAAGAATGCGAAAAGGTCAATGTAGTGAGAGCCAATTTGCCTTTGATACGAAGCGATGGGTTCCCTTGGAGGAGTAACCCGAAGGTAAGCCTTCTCGTCAACCTCGTAAGTCATAGCCTTATGTTTTCGGTCATATTGACTCTTTTGGCGAGATTGGGCTGTTTTCAACTTTTCACGAATGATCTGAACTTGCTCTTACGCTTCTGGATCATATCCGGGCCAAAATTATCTTTCCCGGTTTCGACCGGTTAAAGGCGTTCGACACCTTAGTCCATAGAGAACTTCAAAAGGTGCTTTGCCCAAGCTAGATTGATAGCTGTTGTTATAAGCAAATTCGGCAAATGGAAGGCATTTCTCCCAATCCATTCGAATGAGATAACTGAAGCTTCGAAGCATGTCTTCTAGGATTTGGTTGACCGTTCTACTTGACCACTTGATTGAGGGTGGAAGGCGGTGCTAAAGGAAAGATGGGTTCCCATAGCTTTTGGAAACTTTCCCAAAATCGAGAGGTAAAGACTTCCTCGATCGAGTTAATTTCAATGGAACACCATGAAGAGACACTATTAGGAGATGTACAAGCACTGCTAGCTGGCTAGCGGTTATCTCTATGACAGGTAAAAATGGGCTACTTTGGAGGCGGTCGATAACGACAAAGATAGCATTATTCCCTCTCTTGGTCTGGGAAAACGGTGATGAAATCCATACTAATTTATCCCATTTCCATTCGAGGAATAGCTAAGGGTTGAAGGGTGCGGCGAGCCGTTGATGCTCTGCTTTTACGGCGCAGATGTCATGATTAGCAATGAATTGAGCGTGTCTCTCTTCATCCTAGTCCACGAACCTCTGGCGTAGGTCTGATACATTTTAGTGCTACGGGATGAATGGTGAGAGGAGATTCATGAGCTTCTTTAAGGATCAATCGCCGCGAGTTTAGTAGCTTTAGGAACCACTAGGCGGTTTCGAAGTATCGACTCCTTGATCATCAGCGGAGAAACAATCCGCAACTCCTTTCTTGATGTTTATTTTGATGCGGAAATTCCGGGTCTACCTTACGGGCTTTGATGATCGATCCGTAAGGGTAGGTTTAGCCACCAAAGTGGAAAGGAACCCTCGAGGAACAATATGAAGGTTAAGCTTCGAAATTCCTCGTGGAGAAGTGGTTGACTTTGTTGCAACATCGGGTTGTTGCAATAAGATTCGACTTAAGCGCATCAGCCATGGCGTTGGCTTTTCACGGGGTATAAGTTATTCCTAAGTGAAATCTGTGATCAACTCAACCCAACGTCTTTGCACGAGATTCAAATCTGGTTGGGTGAATATGTACTTGAGGCTTTGGTGATCGGTGTAGATTTACATAGCGATTACCAAGAAGATAATGTCACCAGGTTTTGAGTGCATAGACTACAGTTGCAAGCTCTAGATCATGAGTTGGGTAGTTTTCCTCATGTGGGTGCAATTGCCGTGAAGCATAAGCAATTACGTGTCGATCTTGCATGAGAATACAGCCTAGTCCTTGTCGGGCGTGCAATAGATAACAAAGTCCTTAGAAATCTGGTGGTACCGACGGGCGAAGTTAACGTCTTTTAGGTTCACAGAAGCGTGCTCACATTGTGGAGTCCACTCGAACTTTTATCCTTCTTGAGGAGTTCGGTTAGAGGTTTAGCAACTTTGGAGAAGTTCTCGACAAAGCGGCGACAATAGCTTCGCTAAGCCAAGAAACTTGAACTTGCTTGACCGTTTGGTGGAGTCCAATTAAGGGCGGCTTGAACTTCTTCGGGGTTGGCAGCAATGCCTTTACCGGATATTACATGTCCTAGATAGGTCGCCGGAGCCAAAATTAGCATTTAGAAAACTTGGCATAAAGCGATGCTCTCAAAGTTTCATCAACACTAGCCTTAGATGTTCGGCATGTTCTTCCTCGTTCTTAGAGTAGATGAGTATATCATCGAGGTAAACCACGACAATTTATCCAAATACTCCATGAAGATTGAGTTCATTAACGGGAGAAAGTGGCTGGGCGTTGGTTAAACCGAAGGACATGACGGTGTACTTCGTATTGGCGTAACGAGTAACAAAGGCCGTTTAGGAATGTCCCGTTCGGATTTTGATTTGATGGTAGCCTAACCTCAAATCCATCTTAGAAAGGCGAGGATCTGCGAGCTGATCATACGGATCGTTGATCTGGGAAGCGGATACTTGTTCTTAATTGTGACCAAATTGGCAGTCGATAATCTACAACCATCCGATCCGTACCATCCTTCTTCTTGTGAAGAGGCGGGGCAAGCCCAAGGAGATGAACTAGGGCGGATGAAACCCTTTTCAAGGACTCATCGAGTTGTTTCTTAAGTTCGGCTAGCTCTAGGGGTGCCATCTTATAGGGTCTTCTAGAAATTGGGGCAGTTCTGGAATGAGGTCTATCACGAACTCAACATCTCATCGGTGGGACACGGCAATTCTTCTGAAAGACATCCGGAAAGTCACGGACTACGGAGCGTCTTCAAGATGCAGCAATGGTGGCATTAAGAGAATATAGTTGGCGCTTGGACATTGGTCAAGACATTGACTATCTTTCGAGAGGTGCGTAAGTTGGACAGTCCTAGAGAAACAATCCATTTTGGCATGATGGGCTGACATCGGTCCATACCCAAGATGATATTTATATCCGAAGATTTGAGAGCTATCAGCGATGCAAGGAAAACAAGTCTGTCGACACTGAATTTCATTTCCATGGCTTACTCTAGAGGTTTGCCATCTAGAACCGGGTAGAAATCTCCATGGTGGAAGGCATGTCACGAAATGCGGATGTTATGCAAGCGAGCATAGTTTTGGATATGAATGAATGAGATGCTCGATGTCGAAAAGAGCGGATGCGGGTGGCAATTTACAAGAAGCGTCGAAACGCGGCGTTGGGATCTGTTGGGCCTCCTCGGTGATACACAATTAACATGGCCACGTGCGGTGGTGGCGGCAGCATAGAACACCTTTCTGCGGCTTGCCACGGCCAGCAACTTTGCGGGCTGGTTGGGGTTGATCGAGGACAATCGCGCATGTAGTGGCCTGATTCCCCACATTTGAAGCCGTCCGCGGGGCTGGGCGTGAGAGCATTGTTGGTTGGCCCACCATAGGGCTTAGCTGGTGCATCTTCTTTGAAGCGACGGCGCTGAAAGGATGGCCTCGGTGTAAATCTGAGTGGCGAGGCGGTATTAGGCACCCACACGCGACTCGTGGTCCGGCACGGATGAGAACCCATATCACGACCATGCTTGCGTGTTGCTTGAAATCGTCGACCCATTTCAGCGATGGCTTTGTTAACAAGCTTACGGAAGAGGTGCACTCATGCGAGCGGAGATCTCGGCGAAGTTGAGGGCTAAGTCCCTTGCGGAACCTTGACTTTTCTTGGCGTCGGTGGAAACCTCTTGATTGCATAGCGTCGAGTTACCAAACTCTCTCTGTGGCGTCCACGGAGAGCGACCTTGGGTGCTCGAGAACTCCTCACGTTTCGATCCATGAGACCCTCCGAATGTGATGTTCACGGAAAGCCTCGCTGAATTCTGCCCAAGTAGTGACATGGCCAGGGGCGCATAGCCATATAGTTCTCCCACGAGGTGGCGGGGCCTTCAAGATGATATGCAGCAAAGGTGACCTTATCGCCTCGGCTACGGTCTGAGCGAGCTTGTGGGTATCTTGCGAAGCGATCATCGACATCGAGAGGCTCGGCGGTGGTGAAAGGTAGGTGGGTGTAACTTGTGAAGTCAGGCGACACCAAGTTATTTCTCACGATGATGTCTTGTGTTACATTCGATGCGCTCCAACAAGCGGTTGGTCTCCGTTTGTTTCTCTCGGCCTCCGGCATAACCCGGCGGAGAAGGAGGGTGAGCAGGTTAAGCTTCTCCAACTCTGCGCCTTGACTGCTCTGGCGGGCGAGGGTTGTTCTTGGTGTTAACCATCCTAGGAAAAACAAGACAAGGGTTTAGTCGGGATGACAAGATTAC
>JAHHZJ010008587.1:0-17361 GCA_021437245.1 Aegilops speltoides
TTTGGTTTGGAGACCATCAAAGATCAATATGCATGATGCTGAATTTAAGATGTATTGCGAATTGTAAAGAAGGTAGAACATGGAACAAGTTCACGTTAATGATGGATTTGTGTTTTGTTCTAACAAGCTATGCATTCCAGCTAGCTCCGTCGCCTTTTGTTGTTGCAGGAGGCGATGGAGGAGGACTAATGGGACACTTTGGCGTGAAGAAGACGGAGGATATACTTGCTACACATTTCTTTTGGCCAAAGATGAGACGGATGTTGAGCGCTTTGTCGTCACTGCACTACATGTCAAAAAGCTAAGTCACGACTCAATCCTCATGGTTTATATATGCCTTTGCTCGCACTCTAGTGTTCCTTGGGAGGATATATCTATGGACTTTGTTTTAGGTTTACCTCGAACAAAGAAGGGAGGATAGCATATTTGTTGTCGTGGATAGATTCTAAAATGGCACACTTTATACCATGTCATAAAAGCGATGATGTGTTAATGTTGCTGATTTGTTCTTTCGTGAAATTATTCGCTTGCATGGTGTGCCAAATACTATTGTTTCAGATCGTGATACTAAATTTCTTAGCCACTTTTGGAGATGTTTATGGGCTAAGTTGGGGACTAAATTGCTTTTAGTACTACTTGTCACCCCTGCATCGATGGATAAACCAAGTAGTCAATAGAACATTGTCTACTATGCTTAGGCTATTTTGAAGAATAATAAGAAAATGTGGGAAGAATGCTTGCCTCATATTGAATTTGCTTATAATCGCTCATTGCATTCTACTACTAAGATGTGCCCTTTGAAATTGTGTATGGTTTTCACCTTGTGCACCTATTGATTTATCTCTTCCATCTACGGAGAAGGTTAATTTTGATGCTAAAGAACGCTCAATTGATTTTAAAAATGCATGAGTTAACTAAGGAAAACATTGAGCGATGAATGCTAAATATAAACTTGCTGGAGATAAGGGTAGAAAACATGTTGTGTTTGCACCGGAGATCTTGTTTGGTTACATTTGCATAAAGATAGATTTCTAATTTGCGCAAATCAAAGCTAATGCCACGTGCCGATGGTCCTTTTAAGGTGTTAGAGAAAATAAATGATAATGCATATAAACTTGAGCTACCTGCAGATTTTGGGGTTAGTCCCACTTTTAACATTGCAGATTTGAAGCTTTATTTGGGTGAGGAAGATGAGCTCTCCGACCCACATCATTTCATTTCAAGAATGATGATCACACACTGCAAGAGCTATTGCCACCTATTCGCCAGGTCTGAAATCCTATGTTGCAAATTACAGATCCGTATTTCACATTCAAAGGTTGCATCGACCTTCTCAAGGCCACTTAAATACATCCTTTTCCCCCATCCTTTATGTCTTACTCAAGGGCCATAGCTGAAATTCTCCTTTTCCCTTAATTGCTTCCTTGCGAACATCATCATTTGTATCTAAAGGTAATTCCAGACAGGTTTCTGCTTGCTTGCTTTGCTTGCTCGCAGAAATGCACTCTTCGTGGTCGCTGATCGTGTTCCGCTGCAATCGCTAAACCAACTCCGAGAGGTTATCACCACGCCGAGCATGATCAACTCGACTACTGAAGGTCTGCTTTCATGAGCAAACGAAGAACAAGCAAGAAACCGAGATTGCAATCTGGATATTATGTAATATAAGATGAAAGCTTTATTGATCAAGGTGGGGTTCTCGTGACGCTTTGTCCGCCGCTGAACACAAACGGCGCATGCGTAAGTTGCAGCTATGGCGTAACTTTTAATCTAAACAAAACCCAAAGTTCTAAACGGTGCCCTAAGGGTCTGTATATATATGGAGGAAGAGGGGGTGAATTTCGTGGCCCTTGGTAGAGGGGTCCGAAACTAACCCTATCTCTTGTTTTCCCCACACATACGGACTTTAAAAATAGCATATACTTATGTATTTCGAAATTACATGGGTCTGGCCCAATAATAAGGTGAAGCAGCACCTAGAATAGCCTCTGGACGAAATTTATGAAGTGGCATCTTGTATATTTCGTCCAAGGCTTCATGCACTCATTATGGTGGCTTCAAAGTCCTGAAATCATCACTTGTAACTCCGGTCTTGTCCCCCTTGTACATGCCATCATCTCCATGCTTGTTCTTGCTCCAATGTTCATCCTTCTCCAAGCTAGGCCCTTCATTTGTAAGCAAAACAAATGTATCCAATTTAGGCAGCATCATATTCTCATGAACATTAGAATCATTACCAAGAAACAAAAGTACGGTAATTTAGTGATGTATGCGAAAGCCTAGTAATTGGTCCAAGATGTATAGCAAAGTTAGGGTCTGTGGGGTGTAATAATGGTATTGATGTCCTCATCACTCACTCAAGTGGTGGGGGTTGTGGCTCTCCTCACATGGGATTTGTGGCAACACATCATATATGGGGCTAGTGGTGAAGTCACTCTCACTCTCAATATGGTGGCACAAGTCACTCAAGTCATCATACGTCACCGTGGTCGAAGGGAAAGTCCCATGCTCAACCATCTCGTCGTGGTCGCCGTGGATGAAGGCCGAAGATGGCACATCATCACTGTTGTCGTGGATGAAGGTCGAAGATGGCTCAACATCACTCTCGCTGGATGAAGGCCAAGATGGCACAACATCACTCGCTGTGGATGAAGGCCGAAGATGGCACAACATCACTCTCGCCTCCTAGGATGGAAGCATCGTCCTTGCTCGCCACCTTGTCGCTCGCCTCCAAAGCTTGGTTCTTGAAGGTCTCCGTTGTCGAACTCATCGCCGCACCGTCTTGAAAAAGAGTCGAAGTAGACTCCGCATCATCAATGCCACAAAGAGGGATTGCGGTGAAGTCGCACTTGAGAGCATCGTCTTGGAGCTTGTCGGTCTTGGACATCGTGGTGGTACTAGCCTCATGCTTGTCGTAGAGCTTGGTCGCCGCGAAGTTTGCTTGGGGTGGAGAAGCCTTGGCCTTCATGAGTTCTTTTTCCGCCTTGAGAGCACCAATGTAGTAGTCGTCAATGGACTTGTAGTTCTCGAGGAAGATGGTCTTGGAGATGTGGTTGTGCAATCCCATCATGAAGTGGAACTTCATCAAAATGGGGTCATCCACGCCAGCTCGTCGAAGGCAATCTTCATCTCCTTGAAGTACTTGTCGATGGACTTGGATCCTTGGGTGGTGTTCTCCAATTGGCGTCGAAGTTGTTCCGTGTAGGTTGGGGGCACGAACTCTCGCCGCAAAGCTCTCTTCGTCTTGGGCCAACTCATGTCGTAGCTCTCCGAAGGTGTGTGAAGCCACCATGTCGAGGCATAGTCGTGGAAGTTTCTTGGGCGCACTTCACTTGATATTCGGGATGAACTTGATGTAGCTTGAGGTAGTCGTCCATCAAACGCTCCCACTCGAGGTACTCCTCGGGTTCTTGAGTCCCATAGAAAGGAATCGCATGGTCGGTGTCGAGGTCGTAGTACTCGTGGAAGTCGCGGACTTGAGCTTGGGGAGCTTCTCTTGAGTGTAGTCTTGAGGTGCTTGTTGGCAAAGATGCCCAATATCCGAAGGCGAAGATGCCTTGTAGTCACTTGGTGAAGATGCCATCGGTGTTGAAGAAGTGAAGTCTTGAGGTCGATGTCGCGGCTCTGTATAGCCCGTGTGCATGGGGGTGCTGGAGGCCGTGTGCACGGGGTCCCGTGGGCACGGGGGTCGAGGGCCCGTGTGCATGGGGTTGGCAGAGCAGCCAACACGTGTCCTGAAGCTCGCTCTTCATGGTCATGTCGATGCCGATGCTTGTGTGTACTTGCCGGAGATGGTAGCACGGAAGTCTTTGCACTTGAGCGTCTTCTCGAAGATGAGGAAGACCGCTTGCGGTACTTGATGGGGGTCTTGATCTCCTCCATGCGCTTGTCCATCTTGGCGTCGGAGTTGTTGTTCATGGCATCGAACTCGTTGTTGTTGTTGTAGACCGAAGGTGAAATGCCTTGCCTATCCATCACAAGACTCGAGTAGAGGTGAGTAGGAAATGAGATAAACAATACCAAGTTACCTTTTCCCAAAGTTGAGGATGTATCTTGTTTCACACAATGTGAAATGAAAGAATAGTGGAATTGGTACCGGACTTGTTCACTCACACCTACAAGTAAAAGCTTATGGTAGAACTCGGTGAGGATAGTGGCACAAAAATTTGATGCAAAATGTTAGCAAGAGTCAATAATGTTGGAAAAGATTCACAAATTCGCAAGTGAAACAAGTAGACCAATAGCAAATGGTACACGGAAACACACACACGGATAGATAAATGGGGTCGTGCAACCAAGGAATGAGCACAAAATGTGGAGTCCACTTGAAACGCTTCGTGTTGCACAACTCAAGAGAGACGCTAGCACGATTGCTCAATAGGCGGATACGACACTTGTGCACAACCTATAAGATGCAAAATGGATAAACTTCTATCCCAGTTATGCTATGTATGTATGGTTCCCGGTGTTTCTCTCAAGCATGATACCATATGATGTGGATATTGACAATCTTATGTGCAATGGGGTATGATGCTATGGCACTAGCTCATGAGCTCTTTGCTCTCTTTTTGCTTAAAAGCTTTTTTTTCTATGGCCAATTTGCACAATGCACACACCAAGATAGCAATTGAGTAGATGCGGGAACAAACTTGTGACATGAGATATGATACCAATATATGCACCACGATGATATGGTATGTATGAGATGGGAAGTATGATCACTAACGTGCACAAGTAACGTTGCCGGCAATACTCAAATGGCTAGTCTCGATAGGTAAGTGACGCAAAATGGGCTAGGGGTTAACAATGCAATTGCAAGGATAATATACAATGGTGTCGTCGAGGTTACCGTCCTCTACGATGATGAGTAGCGGTGTTCTTGATGTAGATACCAAGATGATGTAGACCCGTCCCTAAGTAGCCGAAACACCTTAGGAAACGGTAAAAAACCGCAAACTCAAAATCTCAAATGACAAATGTCAAATGGTGGTAGTGGTGGTGGTGGTGGTTCATGAAGAAGCAATCGTCCCTAAGTAGCCGAAACACCTTAGGAGACTCAGATCACTCCTCAAGCAACCACTAATTCTAAGGGGATCAAGATGGGTTAGGTCGCGAAAGTCGATGGTGGTGTAGCAGATGATATGGTGGAGGGCCTAGGCAATCTTGCCTAAATGCCAAAATTTTGATGGAGTCAAATGGTGATGGAACCTAACTAGGTGGATGGGGGATGTCAATAGCTACTCAACATGCTAAAGAACGCGAAAATCGGACTCCGGATGTGGAAATTATGGGCCAATGCCTTATTCTCCTTGTTTTCGCCGGATGGCATGCTGTAACTCATGCGCATGAAAGCCAAGAACAAAAGGGCATTCCTGGCATCGGTCAATATATATGTGGAAACGATATCTCCTCTATAGAGGATAAGAAATTTTGGGGCAATTAGGCAAAAAGCGCACGAGAAAATGAAGTACTTTCAAGGAATGCCATAGAAAGGACCGATGTTCACTAAAACGGTCATAATTTTGTCATTCGGAGTCTCGCGACCCATAAGTACTAAACTGCTCATGTGAGCGCTATGAATCCAAAAAATACTCCTCGCTTATGCCAGAGGCCCAGAGTACCCTCAAATTCAGCCTTAAGCAGGACTTTTGGCCCCGAAGTAAAGAACATCATTCGTCATTGTTTTTCGGACAAGTTTTCAAACCATTGGCACTTCCTTTTGAAGGAAATTCAAGAGATTATGTTGCTTATAGACATTAGCCCTCGGTAGGGACAAACGCACTTTTCAGAGATGATCTATGATCCGGCAATCTCATTTGGTCAGAATTGAAGAAAATCCAGCTATATGCCTTATTCTCCTTGTTTTCGCCGGATGGCATGTCAGAACTCATGCGCGCGGAAAGCCAAGTACAAAAGGGCATTTCGGCATCGGTCAATATATATGTGGAAATGATATCTTCTCTATAGAGGACAAGAAATTTGGGGGCACCGTGCAAAAGCACACGAGAAAATGAAGTACTTTCAAGCAATGCCATAGAAAGGACTGATCTTCACTAAAACGGTCATAACTTTGTCATTCGAGTCCGCTTCGACCCTTAGTATACAAACTGCGCTCTCGGCGAGAACACGAATCCAAACAATACTCCGGCTTATGCTTAGGAGGCCCGGAGTACCTCAAATTCAGCCTTAAGGTGACTTTTGGCCCCGAAGTCAAAGAACATCATTCGTCATTGTTTTCCGCATAAGTTATCGAACCCATTGGCACTTCCTTTTGAAGGAAATTCAGAGATTATGTTGCTTATAGACATTAGCCCTAGTAGGGACAAACGTATCTTTCTCGCAGATGCTCTATGATCCGGCAATCTCTATTTGGCCAGAATTGAAGAAAATCCAGCGGCTATCTGCTTTATTCTCCTTGTTTTTCGCGGATGGCATCTTTGTAACTCATGCGATGAAAGCCAAGAACAAAAGGGCATTCCTGGCATCGGTCAATATATATGTGGAAATGATATCTCCTCTATAGAGGACAAGAAATTTTGGGCATCCGTGCAAAAAAGCGACGAAAATGATGTACTTTCAAGGACTGCCATAGAAATGACTGATGTTCACTAAAACGGTCATAATTTTGTCATTCGGAGTCTGCGTCGGACCCATAAGTATCAAACTGCTCGCAGCAAGCGCGCGAATCCAAAAAATACTCCTCGCTTCTGCCAGGAGGACCAGAGTACCCTCAAATTCAGCCTTAAGCAGGACTTTTTGGCCTTGAAAGAAAAAGAACATCATTTGTCGCTGTTTTTCAGACAATTTTCTGAAACCATTGGCACTTCCTTTTGAAGGAAATTCAAGAGATTATGTTGCTTATAGACATTAGCCCCCCTGGTGGGGACAAACATACCATTTTGCAGATGCTCTATGATCCGGGCAATCTCATTTGGCCGTAAATTGAAGAAAATCCAGCGGCTATATGCCTTATTCTCCTTGTTTCACGGATGGCATGTCAGTAACTCATGCGGCTGGAAAGCCGTGAACAAAAGGGCATTCCTGGCATCAGTCAATATATATGTGGAAACGATATCTCCTCTATAAAGGACAAGAAATTTTGGGGCAATCAGGCAAAAAGCACACGATAAAATGAAGTACTTTCAAAGACTGCCATAGAATGGACAAATGTTCACTAAAATGGTCATAATTTTATCATTCGGAGTCCGCGTTGGACTCATAAGTACTCAAACTGCTCGCTGTGAGCGCGCGAATCCAAAAAATACCCCCCGCTTGTGCCAGGAGGCCCGGAGTACATCAAATTCAGCCTTTAGCAGGACTTTTTGACCCTTAAAGTCAAAGAACATCATTCGTCGCTGTTTTTCACACAAGTTTCTGAACCCATTAGCACTTCCTTTTGAAGGAAATTCGAGAGATTATGTTTCTTATAGACATTAGCCCCCCTGGTAGGGACAAACGTACCTTTCTGCAGATGCTCTATGATCCGGGAATCTCATTTGGCCATAAATTGAAGAAAATCCAGCGGCTATATGCCTTATTCTACTTGTTTTCGTCGGATGGCATGCTGTAAATCATGCGCGTGAAAGCCAAGAACAAAAGGGCATTCCTAGTATCGGTCAATATATATGTGAAAACAATATCTCCTTTATAGAGGAAAAGAAATTTTGGGGCAATCAGGCAAAAAGCGCACGAGAAAATGAAGTACTTTCAAGGACTGCCATAGAAAGAACAGATGTTCACTAAAACGGCCATAATTTTGTCATTCGGAGTCTGCGTCGCACCCATAAGTACTCAAACTGCTCGTGGCGAGCGCGCGAATCCAAAAAATACTCCCCACTTCCGCCAGGAGGCCCGGAGTACCCTCAAATTCAGCCTTAAGAAGGACTTTTTGGCCCTGAAAGTAAAAGAACAACATTTGTCGCTGTTTTTTTCAGACCAGTTTCTGAACCCATTGGCACTTCCTTTTGAAGGAAATTCGAGAGATTATGTCGCTTATAGAAATTAGCCCCCCTTGTAGGGACAAACGTATCTTCTCGCAGATGCTCTATGATCCGGCAATCTCATTTGGCCGTAAATTGAAGAAAATCCATGCTATATGCCTTATTCTCCTTGTTTTCACGGATGGCATGTCAGAACTCATGCGCTGCGGAAAGCCAAGAACAAAAGGGCATTCCGGCATCACCAATATATATGTGGAAACGATATCTCCTCTATAGAGGCAAGAAATTTTGGGGCAATCAAAGTAAGCGCGACGAGAAAATGAAGTACTTTCAAGGACCGCCATAGAAAGGACATGTTGTTCACTAAAACGGTCATAATTTTGTCATTCGAGTCTCAAGGCTGACCCATAAGTACTCAAACTGCTATTGGCGCAAGCGTGAATCCAAAAAATACTCCTGCCTCGCCAGAGGCCCAGAGTACCTCAAATTCAGCCTTGTCGGACTTTTGGCCCTCGAAAGTAAAAGAACATCATTTGTCGCTGTTTTTGACAAGTTTCAACCCATTGGCACTTACTTTTGAAGGAAATTGAGAGATTATGTTGCTTATAGACATTAGCCCTCGGTAGGGACAAACGTATCTTTCTCGCAGATGCTCTATGATCCGGCAATCTCATTTGGTCCGATATTGAAGAAAATCCAGCGGCTATATTGATGAGGACATCAATACCATTGTTACACCCACAGCCCCATTTGCTATACATATCGGACCAATTACTAGAGCTCAAGACGCCAACTAAATTACCTGTACTTTCGCTTCTTGGTAATGATTCTAATGTTCATGAGAATATGACGCGCTTAAATTGGATACATTTGTTTTGCTTACAAATGTAGGGCCTAGCTTGGAGAAGGATGAACATTGAGCAAGAACCAGCATGGAGATGATGGCATGCTAAGGGGACAAGAATGGAGTTACAAGTGATGATTTCAGGACTTTGAAGCCACCATAATGAGTGCATGAAGCCTTGGACGAAATATACAAGATGCCACTTCATAATATTCGTCCATAGGCTATTCTAGGTGTCAACACCTTATTATTGGGCCAGCCCATGTAATTTCGAAATACATTAGTATAGGCTATTTTAGAGTCCGTATGTGTGGGAACAAGAGATAGGGTTAGTTTTGACCTCCACCAAGGGCCACGAAATTCACCCCTCTTCCTCCATATATACAGCCCTTAGGGCACCGCTTAGACTTGGGTTTTGTTTAGATCAAAAGTTCGCCATAGCTGCAACTTCATGCATTTCGCTTGTGTTCAACGACTGCACAAAGGCGCCACAGTAACCCCACCTTGATCAATAAAGCTTTCATCTTATATTCGCAATATCCAGATTGCAATCTCAGCTTTTGCTTGTTCTTCGCTTGCTCGCAGAAATAGACCCTCGTGGTCAAGTTGATCGTGTTCGCGTGGTCAATAACCTCTCGGAGTTGGTTTAGCGATTGCTAAGGCGCCGACGCCTCGCACGCTCAGAGTCGGATCGCCAAAGTCGACTTCCACCAAAGCGTAAATCCACCATCTCATCGAAAGACGGACACCTCAGCCTCTATCAAGTGGTATCGAGCTCCGTGTTGCTCGGTGAGATTTTACTGCTTTTCGTAGTTTAGATCGAGTCGTTCTTCATACCTACAGTCCACTAAAAAGCCAAAAAAATTAGGGTTAGGTCATCATATCCCAACCAATCCGAGCCTTTGCATAATCTTTTTCAGATTTGCGTTGTTGAATTTGCGGTTGCATCGTCGTGTCTAGTTGCTGGTCTTAGAGTCTAGTCTTTAGAGTTTCGAAGTTCTCGGTCATAAGTTGTCACGCCACGCCGCACCATCATCATCGCCTTGCCATCTACCACCACCGCTTATCCGCCACCGCTCAATCCGTGATCCATATACCACCACCACGCCATATACCACCACCATATATTCACCACCAACCGAGTTCCTTGCATATTAGATTTGTTTTCGGATCCATCTAATTTCCGATTCGTGTTTCCTTGTCCTGAGTAGGTTTCGATTCCAGAATCTTTGCCGTATGAGAAGAGGTTGGTTTCAAAAAAAAAAAAAAAAAAAAAAAATTCGCTATCCTATTTTAGGTGTTTCTAAGCCGTATTGAGCCATCGCCGTTATAGAAAGTTTTTTGACCCGTTTCAGCTTTTTGGGTCCCCAAATAAAAAAAAAAAATTTTGGTCGAAAAATTTCGTGCCCATCCCGTCGCTTTGACACCGGGAAGAGTTTTGAGACACTCGCCATTATAGTGATTTTTCAAAAAAAAAAAAAAGCAGCGCAAAAAAAAAAAAAAAAAAAAAAAAAAAAAAAAAAAAAAAAAGAGAAAAAAAATTCAGAGTGTGCTTTTCCTTTGATTACGCAGTACCGTGATTTTGTTAGTGTTCTAGGCTCGCCTCTAGCACGGTTCAGCCTAGGACCAAGACAAGCATCTGCTGCTGAGCGCTTATTCAACTTTGCATCTCCGATTTGATTATTGTCGACCTTTTTGCTACCATATTATAAGCCTTCCCAGCTCCACATACATCTACGCTGCATGCTTGACTCTCCCCGCAATCGCTCTATCCAAGCTTTGAGAGTTTTGATTACAACGGTTGCCGATCACCGTCTGGGTAAGAACCGTAAGAATTTGAGATTTGCTTGACGGATTTGTGACACCCACCACCACCTCTTGTTAGTAGTCCGAGGATCATATTCTTGTGTGTTTCTATTGCTGCTAACCATGGCAGGATCACAACCGACGAGACTGATGGAGAACATGACGAACAAACAGCTACATGATAAATTTCAGCAAATGATGAGTGGACAGTGCAAGATGTGGTAAACAGATTTGACGAGGCCATGGAGAAGATAGATGGCATTGAGAAGACGCTTGAAACAAAGCTTGATAGCAAGTTTGATGAATTGCTCGCGCTTTTCCACAACCACCGCCGGCTGCACCTATCGCACCTCAAGAACGACAACAACTACGCCCTTCCGAATCAAGATGGACGAGCTCAGCGTGTTCCTATTGAGACAGACAAAATTCTGGTGCCGTTGCCATTGTTGGTGCTTCTTTGCCTCGCCATCGCCATTTGGTACCGAGGAGGATGATTATATGGGAGATTATGAGGATGAGGTTGATCAACATCGTAACCACGTGCAACCACCAAAGACCACAACCACCGTGTCGCCCACATGCAAATAATGGCAATGTTAGGGCTCCTCAGTACGAGATCATGACCATCTCCCTAAACTGAAATTGAATATTCCACCATTTGAGGGTAGATATGTTCCCGATATATATCTTACTTGGGAGTTAGAAACTGAACAACGATTTACATGTTTACAATATCCCGAGGAGAGACGTGTTCCGCATTGCTTGTGCTTTCACTAGCTTTGCATGTGTTTGGTGGTCTGAACATTGTAGATTATATCCTGCTCCAGCCTACTTGGGCTGCTTTGAAAACTGCTATGCGACTGCTGGTTCCACCATATTATCAACGTGAATTACTTCAAAAATTGCAGCGCTTAAGACAAGGAAAAATTCTGAGAAGAATATTATCAGAATTACAAACCGCTTGATTAGATGTGGTATTGTTGAGGAGAATGAAGCTATGCTTGCACGCTTTCGGGTGGATTAAATAGAGAGATTCAGACCATTCTAGACTATAAGGATTATAATAATATCACTGCTTATTCCATCTTGCTTGTAAAGCTGAACGTGAAGTGCAGGATCGATGTGCATTGGCGCCGCACTAACTTTTCTCGCAGGTCGACCTTCATCATGGACACCACGCATCATCTACTTCCACCGCACCATCACCTCCTTTAGGTGCCACCTCCAACCGTGATACAAGAAAGGTGCACAACCACCACTATCGCCAAGAGCACACGCCGCTGGCCTGCAGAGCTCTTCTTCCATGGCGCCAACAGGCACACAAGTGATATTATTTGTCGTCGTTGTAAGGGAAGAGGACATTTTATGAAGAATGCAAATCTCAGCGTGTGATGATTGCTACCGAGGATGGTGGGTATGAGTCCGCTAGTGACTATGATGAGGAGACTTTGGCTCTTATTACACATGAGGAACACGGTGGAGATGATTCTCGATCATGAGACACAATACATGGCTGCCAAGATGCCGATGTGTATGAATGTTTAGTTGCTCAACGTGTTTTGAGTGTGCAAGTTACACAAGCTGAGCAAAATCAGAGGCATAATTTGTTCCATACAAAGGAGTTGTGAAGGAACGTTCTATTCAAGGCCATCATAGATGGAGGGAGCTGCAACAACTTGGCTAGCATGGAGATGGTGGAGAAGCTATCTCTCACCACAAGACCACATCCACATCCTTACTACATCCAATGGTTCAACAACAGCGCAAGGTGAAGGTAACACGCTGCTCGTGTGCATTTTAGTATCTCTACATATGCTGATTATGTTGATTGTGATGTGGTACCTATGCAAGCATGTTCCTTGTTACTTGGTAGACCATGGCAATTTGATAAAAATTCAGACACCATGGTAGAAACAATCAAGATACTCTTGTTCATAAGGATAAAATATTACTTTGCTTCCTATGACTCTCGAGTCCATTTTGAAAGATGATATTAATAGAGCTAATAAAGCAAAACAGAGAAAAATAAGAGTGAAAATCAGATTGTGGCAAAAGAATTTGAGCAACACATGAAGCCTAATAATAAACCATCTATCGTTGCTTCGAAATTAAATTGAAAAGTGCATGTTTACTTGCCACCAAATCTGATATTGATGAGCTAGATTTTGGCAAATCTATTTGCTATGCTTTTGTGTGCAAAGAGGCATTATTTTCATTCGAGGACGTGTTTTCCTCTTTGCCCCTCGCTGTCACTAACATTTTGCAGAGTTCGCCGACGCTCTTTCCACAAGACGTAGCACCGGATTACCACCTATTCGAGGGATTGAGCATCAAATTGACTTAATTCCGTGCATCATTACCCAACCGCACCATACCGCATCAATCCAGAGGAGACGAAGGAGATTATGCGTCAAGCATGTGAGCTACTCGACAAAGGTTATATACGCTAATCCCTTTAGTCCTTGTGCTGTTCCTATTATTCTAGTGCCGAAAAAGGATGGTACGTCACGATGTGTGTTGATTGTAGAGGCATCAATAATATTACTATTCGTTATCGCCACCCTATTCCTAGGCTAGATGATATGCTTGATGAATTGAGTGGCTCTACAATATTCTCCAAAGTTGATTTATGAGTGGATACCATCAAATTCGTATGAAATTGGGAGATGAATGGAAAACAGCATTTAAAACTAAGTTTGGATTATATGAGTGGTTAGTCATGCCTTTTGGGTTAACTAATGCACCTAGTACTTTCATGAGATTAATGAACGAAGTTTTACGTGCTTTCATTGGACGATTTGTGGTAGTTTATTTTGATGATATACTGATTTATAGCAAATCTTTGGAAGAACATTTGGAACATTTACGTGTTGTTTTTAATGCTCACGTGATGCACGCTTGTTTGGTAACCTTGGGAAGTGCACCTTTGCACCGATCGAGTATCTTTTCTTGGCTATGTTGTTACTCCATGTGGAATTGAAGTTGATAAAGCCAAGATTGAAGCTATTGAGAGTTGGCCGCAGCCCAAAACGGTCACACAAGTGAGGAGTTTCTTGGCCTCGCTGGTTTCTATAGGCGTTTTGAGAGATTTCAGCACCATTGCTGCACCTCTCAATGAGCTTACAAAGAAGGATGTGCCTTTTGTTTGGGGTACCGCACAGAAGAAGCCTTCACGGTGTTGAAAGATAAGTTGACACATGCTCCTTTACTCCAACTTCCGATTTTAATAAGACTTTTGAGCTTGAATGTGATGCTAGTGGAATTGGATTAGAGGTGTGTTATTACAAGATGGCAAACTGTTGTATACTTTTCCTCTCAAAAATTGAGTGGGCCTAGTCTGAATTATTCTACTTATGATAAAGAATTATATGCTCTTGTTCGACTTTAGAAACATGGCAACATTATTTATGGCCCAAAGAATTTGTTATACATTCTGATCATGAATCTTTGAAACATATTAAAAGTCAAGCTAAACTGAATCGTAGACATGCTAAATGGGTTGAATTCATTGAGACTTTCCTTATGTCATTAAACACAAGAAGGGTAAAGAAAATGTTATTGCCGATGCATTGTCTCGTCGCTATACTATGCTTTCACAACTTGACTTCAAAATATTTGGTTTGGAGACCATCAAAGATCAATATGTGCATGATGCTGATTTTAAAGATGTATTGCAGAATTGTAAAGAAGGAAGAACATGGAACAAGTTTGTCGTTAATGATGGGTTTGTGTTCGCGCTAACAAGCTATGCATTCCAGCTAGCTCCGCTTCGCCTTTTGTTGTTGCAGGAGGCGATGGAGGAGGACTAATGGGACACTTTGGCGTGAAGAAGACGGAGGACGACTTGCTACACATTTCTTTTGGCCAAAGATGAGACGGATGTTGAGCGCTTATTGCTCGCTGCACTACATGTCAAAAAGCTAAGTCACGACTCAATCCTCATGGTTTATATATGCCTTTGCCTGTACTCTAGTGTTCCTTGGGAGGATATATCGATGGACTTTGTTTTAGGTTTACCTAGAACAAAGAAGGAGGGATAGCATATTTGTTGTCGTGGATAGATTCTCAAAATGGCACACTTTATACCATGTCATAAAAGCGATGATGTCGTCAATGTTGCTGATTTGTTCTTTCGTGAAATTATTCGCTTGCATGGTGTGCCAAATACTATTGTTTCAGATCGTGATACTAAATTTCTTAGCCACTTTTGGAGATGTTTATGGGCTAAGTTGGGGACTAAACTGCTTTTAGTACTACTTGTCACCCCCAAACCGATGGATAAACTGAAGTAGTCAATAGAACATTGTCTACTATGCTTAGGGCTGTTCTAAAGAAAAATAAGAAAATGTGGGAGGAATGCTTGCCTCATATTGAATTTGCTTATAATCGTTCATTGCATTCTACTACTAAGATGTGCCCTTTGAAGTTGTGTATGGTTTCACCTCGGCACCTATTGATTTGTCGCTTCTTCCATCTTCGGAGAAGGTTAATTTTGATGCTAAAGAACGTGCTGAATTGATTTTAAAATGCATGAGTTAACTAAGGAAAACATTGAGCGATGAATGCTAAATATAAACTTGCTGGAGATAAGGGTAGAAAACATGTTGTGTTTGCACCGAGATCTTGTTTGGTTACATTTATGTAAGGATAGATTTCCGATTTGCGCAAATCAAAGCTAATGCCACGTGCTGCTGGTCCCTTTAAGGTGTTGGAGAAAGTAAATGATAATGCATATAAACTTGAGCTGCTCGCAGATTTTGGGGTTAGTCCCACTTTTAACATTGCAGATTTGAAGCCATATTTGGGTGAGGAAGATGAACTTCCGTCGAGGACGACTTCATTTCAAGAAGGGAGGATGATGAGGACATCAATACCATTGTTACACCCACAGCCCCTGCCGCTATACATATCGGACCAATTACTAGAGCTCACAAGACGCCAACTAAATTACCTGTACTTTCGCTTTCTTGGTAATGATTCTAATGTTCATGAGAATATGATGCCGTTTAAATTGGATACATTTGTTTTGCTTACAAATGAAGGGCCTAGCTTGGAGAAGGATGAACATTGGAGCAAGAACCAGCATGGAGATGATGGCATGCAAGGGGACAAGAATGGAGTTACAAGTGATGATTTCAGGACTTTGAAGCCACCATAATGAGTGCATGAAGCCTTGGACGAAATATACAAGATGCCACTTCATAATATTCGTCCATAGGCTATTCTAGGTGTCACGTCACCTTATTATTGGGCCAGCCCATGTAATTTCGAAATACATTAGTATAGGCTATTTTAGAGTCCGATGTGTGGGGAAACAAGAGATAGGGTTAGTTTCGACCCTCCACCAAGGGCCACGAAATTCACCCCTCTTCCTCCATATATACAGCCCTTAGGGCACCGCTTAGACTTGGGTTTTGTTTAGATCAAAAGTTCGCCATAGCTGCAACTTCGCTGCATTCGCTTGTGTTCAATTCACTGCATAAAGGCGCCACGTAACCCCACCTTGATCAATAAAGCTTTTATCTTATATTCGCAATATCCAGATTGCAATCTCAGTTTCTTGCTTGTTCTTCGCTTGCTCGCAGGAAATAGACCTCGTGGTCGTTGATCGTGTTCGCGTGGTCAATAACCTCTCGGAGTTGGTTTAGCGATTGTTAAGGCGCCGACGCCCTCAGACGCTCAGAGTCGGATCGCCAAAGTCGACTTCCACCAAAGCGAAATCCACCATCTCATCGAAAGACGGACACCTCAGCCTCTATCATATATGCCTTATTCTCCTTGTTTCGCCGGATGGCATGTTTGTAACTCATGCGGCGTGAAAGCCAAGAACAAAAGGGCATTCCTGGCATCGGTCAATATATATGTGAAACGATATCTCCCTATAGAGACAAGAAATTTTGGGGCAATCGTGCAAAAAGCACACGAGAAAATGAAGTACTTTCAAGGACCGCCATAGAAAGGACAGATGTTCACTAAAACGGTCATAATTTTGTCATTCTGAGTCTGCGCTGACCCATAAGTACTCAAACTGCTCGTGGAGAGCACGCTAATCCAAAAACACTCCTACGCCGCCAGAAGCCCAGAAAGTACCTCAAATTCATCCTTAAGCAGTGACTTTTGGCCCGAAAGTAAAAAGAACATCATTTGTCATTGTTTTTCACACAAGTTTCAACCCATTGGCACTTCCTTTTGAAGGAAATTCAAGAGATTATGTTTTTATAGACATTAGCCCCCATGGTAGGGACAAACGTATTCTTCTGCGCAGATGCTCTATGATCCGGCAATCTTATTTCACAAATTGACGAAAATCCATCGGCTATATGCCTTATTCTCTTGTTTTCACGGATGGCAATGCTGTAACTCATGCGGCGTGAAAGCCAAGAACAAAAGGGCATTCCTGCATCGGTCAATATATATGTGGAAACGACATCTCCTCTATAGAGGACAAGAAATTTTGGGGCACTCAGCAAAAAGCACATGAGAAAATGAAGTACTTTCAAGGACTGCCATAGAATGGACAAATGTTCACTAAAACGGTCATAATTTTGTCATTCTGAGTCCGTTGGACCCATAAGTACTAAACTGCTTTCATGAAGCGCCTGCTGAATCCAAAAATACCCCTGCTTGTGCCAGAGGGCTTGAGTACCTCAAATTCAGCCTTTACTGTGACTTTTGACCGAAAGTCAAAGAACATTCGCCGTTTTTTTGGACAAGTTTCGAACCCACTAGCACTTCCTTTTGAAGGAAATTCAGAGATTATGTTCCTTATAG
>JAHHZJ010008593.1:0-11315 GCA_021437245.1 Aegilops speltoides
CTTCCTACCGGGAGTTCCTTTCTCGAATATCGTAATGTATGGAATTGTCAATCGGGTGACAACTAAAACTTCCATGACCAAGTCGACCCTTGCGGGACCTCAACCTCGGTCGAGTCCGTGGCACTCTTGGGTTGATGGAGCTTCCTCTGTGAAGGATCTTCTTTAGCGGCGGAATGTGTATATGTTCCAAAAACACGCCACTCGGAATGGCTTCCCTCTTGGACCCTATCTTGGCGGATCATCTGCTGCTTGATTTTTCGGTCGGGGATGTGGTGAGCTCAACCCCTCAAACTTCTTTTCCAACTTCCTCCTGCATTGCGATATCCGGTCATAGCCGAGCTTCTCCGTCCCCTCCTTCATCCTTGATTGACCACTAGATCGAGTCGCCATAAACCATCGGTGCGGAGCCTGAATGAGATGGCCATCCGCAATCCATATAAAAGGGCCTCATACTCGCCTCATTGTTGGAGGAATCAAAGTGAATCTGGAGCACATACTTAAGCTTATCTCCTCAGGAAACAGAACAACTGACACGAGAACCATTCACATCTTGGAGCCGTCAAGAACATGGTCCAATGCTAGAGTGAACTTCGATTAGTTCTGTTGTTCAATCCACTCGGCAAGGAAATCAGCTATAGCACAGGACTTAATGGCTTTCTTTGCCTCGAATTTGATATCAAGGGAAGAAGTTCAATCGCCCATTTAGCCACTCGACGGTTCGTCTCGTTATGCAAGATCTACGATAAAGGGCGTCGGGCAGCGTGATAGAATGATCGGAGAAATAATGAGCAACCTTCTTTGTGGTCATGTATATACCATACACAAGCTTACGGTAATGAGGATATCTCGCTTGGATGGAGTCAAACTTGGATAAATAATACCGGCTTGAACTTTGAAGGCCTTTCCTTCCTCTTCCGCTCGGACGTAAGCCTGAAGGCCGACAACTTGTCGATGGCTGCAATGTAAAGCAACAGAGGCTCTTTGCTGATTGGGCAGCAAGCACCGGTGGGTGGAGAGCGAGCTTTTAGCTCGACAAGCGCTCATCGACTTCGGAGTCCACTCGAACTTGTCGCCTTCTTCATCGATTCGGTAAAGAGGTAATGCCTTTTCACGAGTCGTGAGATGAATCGACTTAAGCGCCAAGCATCGAGTGAAGCTTACGGGCGTCGTTTCGCCGCGAGGCGTTTCATTGAGAATAGTGCCGATCTTCTCGGGTTAGCGTCGATTCCTCGTTGGAAGCGAAAACCGAGTAATTTTCCACGGGAACTCCGAATGTGCACTTTGTGGATTGAGCTTGATATGTACCTTCGAGGTTGGCAAATGTTTGGCCGAGTCGGCAAGCAGGTCGGAACCTTTTCGCGACTTACGGCGATATCATCCATATCGCTTCCACATTTCGGTGATTTGGTGAAGACCTACGAATCATTCGCATAAATGTGGCTCCGGCATTCTTGAGGCGAATGGCATGGTGATATAGCGAAGCATCCGAATGGAGTGATGAAAGCTGTTTTTATTTCTCGGGTCCTCTGAGGCGGATCGATGATACCGGAATATGCATCTAGAAAGACAACCTCTCACCCGCGGTCGAGTCGGCGGTTTGATCGATGCGGGGAAGAAAATGATCGCCGGGCGGCCGATTAATGTGTAAAATCAATGCACATGCGAGGCGATTATCCTTCTTGGGGACCATGACAACATTGCGAGCCACTCGGGTGGTAAATCTCGAATAAATCCTGCGTCGCGTCGAGCCACTTCTTCACCAATAGCTTTTCTCTTACGGGCGGACGCTGAAGATGCTCTTTGCTGGTTTTTTGCTGTCTTGTCGACTTCGGGCGATGCTCGGCCAGTTCACAGGAACACGGCATGTCGGTGGCTTCCATGCAAAAATGTCGATTCTCACGGAGAGGAACTGGATGGCGCTTCTTCCTATTTGAATCGAGTGTAGTGGATATGTGGGTCGGGCTGCGCCGGGATCGGTCGGATGAATATGGATGGCTTTGTCTCACGGGACGATTGAATCGAACTCCGTGGCTGGCTTCTTAGATCGTAGCAAATCACTTGGATCTGCGTTTTGCATGTACTTGAATTCGACCTGTCCAGGGTGGCAATCTTGAGCCCTAAGCACTCTTACGCCTTCTTCCGATCGCGGTGGCGGTGATCACTCCCTTGGGTCTGGCATTTTCAGTTTGAGTACCGTAGCATGTCGAGCCATGAATGCGTTGGCGAACCTCCCAAAATGGCATGATATCGCTCTGAAAATCCACAACCTCAAAGTCGACTTTTCTTTGCGGAAGTGCTTGGAATCACCAAAACCACGTCCAGGCTATTTGGCGAGTGGTTGGCCTTCTTCCTGGTATGACTCCGTGGAAACTCATATTCTGGCGCTCAATCGGGACCGAATGCCCATCCCTTTCAAAGTATCCGCATATAACAAATTCAGCCCCTACCACCATCCGCCAGGCACTTTTGTCGATTGAGTGCCCTCGACAATGGATCGACCACTGCGCTTGCCGCCCGGGGTAGCAATGTGGTCGGGTGATCAGTTGGTCGAATGTGATGGGTGTAGGACCACTTCACATCTTGGCCAGGGCAACCATATTCACCTCCGGTTGATGACTTTGATCGACTTTTGCTTTCCACATCGCGAAGATCGCCAGTGGAGTTGACATTGGTATTCCTCCTCTTTGTCCTCTTTATCTCGGCCTTATCGGCTCCTTCTCCTTGTCCTTAGACTGTTTCCCTAAGCTGCTGGATCGAGTCGACCTTGGCAGTGGTATGTTCGGGTAAATAATGTTGCCCTCTTCATCTTTCTTTGTGTGGATATGGCATGGCATATCCATCACGTCATTCCTTCTTTATCTTTCACTTTTTGGATTCGGGATCCTTTGGGCTTTCCTTGAACTTCCACGAGTGCGGCGGGGCCTCTCCGGAAGCTCTTGGCTCGGCTTTCGTTCTGCTTCCATTGTAATTGCCCTTCTCCGTGACTAGGCTTGTATTTACGCTTGGTCGGTCTTCTTCCTCGCCATTGGCGTACTGCTAACAATCTCCATCATTCGACTCGGGGTCATGTCCCGGTTCGACCGAACTTGAGACTCAATTCTCTGTTTTGGCCTTCGTCCTTGAAGCGCAAACCGCTTTGATGGTCGGACACATTTTCCACAGTATTGTGCAAGGTAATCCATCTCTGGATGTACTCTCGGAGAGTTTCATTGGTCTTGCACACAAACTTGCAGCTCTGTCAAACCAGCCGATGGTTTGCAAGTCCTTCAAAAGTCTGGCGAACACTCGGGACAAATCTTCCCAGGTATATATCTTCTTTGTGAGGTAATTGACTCAACCATGCTCTGACGAACCTTCCAACATGAGGGCAAATGTTTCATGCCACCTCGTCGTTCCCTACCAATCTGAACAGCCACTCGGTAATCCTCGAGCCAAGTTTGAGGCTTAGATTCCCCAGTGAACTTGCTGACTCCTGCTTGCCAATCTGAAAGTGGGGGGATCCTGCGGCTCGATAGCCTGCTAAAACACTCGGACCGAGAGACATGCACTTTCTGCTGGTGGGTGCATCCCTCTCGAGTCCGCCTCAATGGGATCTGTTCGGTCGACCAAGCCTTGCGCGATAATGGATCGCGCATCAAGCACTAGTTCCACAGGTCGGCTGGAACCCTTACGCCTATCTTGAAGCGTAAATGTCATCATCTTGCCGCGAGGCGTCGACCCTTCCCACGGAGAAAGGGGCATTCGGCGCTATCATCTCGGTCGAATCGGTCTCAGCTGCTCTCGCGGTTGTCGCGCCCTTCCCGCGCGGAGCGATCTGGGACTGTGAGCGGCTGGGCGTGTTAGCGGAACGGATCGTTGAATCTGTTCTGCGGCTGGACACGGCTGAGTTACGGTACTGCCGCTCGGAGTAAATCTACGATCTCGCAAGCCTCTTCCGCTTCCATGGGGCGGCTGGATAGACTACTGCTATCGAGTTCAGGTTGCTAAATTCTGAATTGGCGTGCGGTATACGAGTCGGGGAAAGAACCGGCGTCGGTACCAAGTCGTTGCGCGCTCGTCGAGTGCTTGTTGAAGATTCTCGAGCGGTAGCGTTCAGCCACATATGCGTGCTTCCTCAAAGGCCACGAGCCTCGGGGTCTCTCCGGCGATAGGAGTATGTAGTGCATCCATGTTCTGCGCGAAGCTCTTCTCTCTGCGAGAGTCGAGTGTCTCGGGCTGGTACTCCTCGTGTTCTTGCAGGGTCTCCTCCTCGGCGGCTCCACGCCGTGGGGCCGGGAGGACTGCGAGGGCCGTCGACCATGAGGATCTCCGCCGCGGATCACTGCTATCACACTCGGATCACGGTCTCTCGAACCGGTCGCGGTCGAGCAGCCGTGAGGGATTCGTCGGGCTCGATAGCGCGATCTGGCGGTGGCTGTCTGGCGACCACCGTGCTTCACCGCTGAAGTCTCGACCGACCCGAGGCGCTTGCTGGCTGGTGGGAAGCCGGCGAGGATCGATGAAGTCGCCGATCTGGGGTCGCGTTGCCCAGCAAGCGCCCTGGACACATGCCTGCAGTCGTCGCCCAGCAGACGAGGGCGCCTCGATGTCAAGAGGGCCTCCACGGAGCCATCTTGGTCGTCGGCGACAAAAGTGAAACACCGAGCGGATCTCGTGCCCTCACCCAAAACTCAAGAGTCATCATGATGAAGGTACTCGAATCTGCAACTCCACCACAAATCGCTAAAACACACCTGCACGGTGGCGCAATTGTCGTGGTTCTAAGTCGCGGTGATGAAGTAGAGGTAGGTTAAGGAGAGCGATGTCCTAGCTATGGAGCAGTTGTGAAACAAAGGATGTCTGAGTTGAGGCCCTTCTCGGAGGAAGTACAGCCCTCGTCTCGGAGCCACGAGGCGGTCGAGTGGATTATAGTATGAGTATTACAAGAATCTGAACCCTTCCATCGTGGAGGCGGGGTGGCTTATATAAGTCGCGGGACCCCAGCCAGCTCACATAATGGAGGATTAAAAGTACATTAAGCGGGAGGTTCTTGGTAACGCCCTCATAAAGCGCTTTAACTATCATTAAGTCTATTCAATAGCAAACCGTTGCCTTGCGGGTGCCTTCGACCTTACGGTGGTGGGTGAGTCTTCATGGTGAGTGAGTCTTCCATGGTGAGATTCTTCGATCTGGTCGAGTGGATTCCTCTTTGGTATGGAAGATGATCTCTTCTCTGAGTACCCTTGGGTAGGGCGTTTAGGTCGAGCCTATGACCCTACCTAGGTACATGAATCCATCATCGGCCCGCTTCTGGACTATTACTCACGTTTTGGGGTACGGATGTGATTTCGATGATTAACGAACCACGGGTGCATTTCGTGTTGGTCGCCGGCACTCACGGTTTGGCCGGTCGGCCCGTTCACGGACTATTACCACTCTTTTGGGGTACCGGTGATTTCCGATTAACGAACCACAGGTGCGTGTCGTGTCGATCATAGGCTTTCGTAGGTTTTGGCGATTCTGGCCCGTTTCATGGACAATTACTCCTTTGTTTTGGGGTACGAGTGATTTCCCGATTAACGAACCACAGGTGCGTCTACGTGTCGATCGTCGGCACTTTCGCGATTTTGGCGATTCGGCCCATTTCATGGACTATTACTCACGTTTTGGGGTACGGTGATTTCCACGATTAACGAACCACAGGGTGCGTTTATGTGTCGATCATGAACACTCGCGGTTTGGTCGATTAGGCCCGCTTCATGGACTATTACTCATAGTTTTGGGGTACATGTGATTTCGACGATTAACGAACCGCAGGTGCGTTTACGTGTCGATCATCAACTGATCGCAATTTTGGCGATTCGGCCTGTTTCATGGACTATTACTCACTTGTTTTGGGGTAACGGTGATTTCCCGATTAACGAACCACAGGGTGCGTTTACGTGTCGATCGTCGACACACTTTCGATTTTAACCGTTCGGCCCGTTTCATGGACTATTAGTCACTTGTTGTGGGTACGGTGTGATTTCGATGATTAATGAACCACAGGGTGCGTTTACGTGTCGGTCATTGCTTTTCGCATTTTGGCGATTCTGGCCCGTTCATGGACTATTACTCACTGTTTTGGGGTACTAAGTGATTTCCCGATTAACGAACCACAGGGTGCGTATTACGTGTCGACCTCGGCACTTCGCGATTTGGCGATCTGGCCCGTTTCATGGACAAATACTCACTGTTTTGAGGTACGGTGATTTCCCGATTAACGAACCACAGGGTGCGTCTACGTGTCGATCGGCACTTTCGCGATTTTGCCAATTCTGGCCCGTTTCATGGACTATTACTCACAGTTTTGGGGTACCAGAGTGATATCCACGATTAACGAACCCTGGGGTGCGTTTACGTGTTGGTCATAGACGCTCGCAGCTTTGGCCAATTCTGGCCCGTTTCATGGACAATTACTCACTGTTTTGGTGTACCAGAGTGATTTCCCCGATTAACGAACCCTGGGGTGCGTCTACGTGTCGGTCATCGGCACTCACAGTTTTGGCCGATTCTGGCCCGTTTCCTGGACTATTACTCACAGTTTTGGGGTACTAGAGTGATTTCCCGATTAACAAACCCTGGGGTGCGTTTACGTGTCGATCGTCGACGCTTCGATTTAAGCGATTCGGCCGCTTCATGAACTATTACTCACGGTTTTGGGGTACCGTGTGATTTCGATGATTAACGAACCACAGGTTGCATTTACGTGTTGGTCGCCGGCACTCACGATTTGGCGATCTGGCCGTTCACGGACTATTACTCACTCTTTGGGGTACGGTGATTTCCCGATCGCGAACCACAGGGTGCGTATCGTGTCGATCATAGGCACTTTCGTGGTTTTGGCGATTCTGGCCCGTTTCATGGACAATTACTCACTTGTTTTGGGGTACGGTGATTTCCCGATTAACGAACCACAGGAGTGCGTCTACGTGTCGATCGTCGGCACTTTTCGCGATTTTAGCGATTCGGCCCATTTCATGGACTATTACTCACGGTTTTGGGGTACGGTGATTTCCACGATTAACGAACCACAGGTGCGTTTATGTGTCGATCATGACACTTCGCGATTTTGGTCGATTCGGGCCGCTTCGCGGACTATTACTCACGATTTTGGGGTACGTGTGATTTCGACGATTAACGAACCCTTAGGTGCGTTTACATGTCGATCGTCAGATCGCGATTTTGGCGATTCGGCCCGTTTCATGGACTATTACTCACTGTTTTGGGGTATGGTGATTTCCCGATTAACGAACCACAGGTGCGTTTACGTGTCGATCAGTCAGCGCTTCGATTTTAACGTTTAGGCCCGTTTCATGAGACTATTAGTCACTTTGTTTGGAGTACCGGTGTGATTTCGATGATTAACGAACCACAGGGTGCGTTTACGTGTCGATCATTGCACTTTCGCATTTTGGCGATTCGGCCCGTTCATGGACTATTACTCCTGTTTTGGGGTACTAGGTGATTTCCCGATTAACGAACCACAGGGTGCGTTTGTCGATCGTCGGCACTTTCGCGATTTTGGCGATCCGTTCGTGGACAATTACTTACTGTTTTGGGTACGAGTGATTTCCCGATTAACGAACCACAGGGTGCATCGTGTCGGTGATCGACTTTCGCGATTTCAGCGATTGGCCGCTTCGCAGACTATTACTCACGGTTTTGGGGTACCGTGAGTTTCCCGATTCGCGAACCCTGGTGCGTTTACGTCGTCGTCAATGCGATTTTGGCGATTACGCCCGTTCATGGACTATTACTCCTTGTTTTGGGGTGCGAGTGATTTCCCGATTCGCGAACCACAGGGTGCGTTTACGTCGATCGTGGCGGCTTTTCGTTTACGTTCCGTTTCATGGACTATTATCCTGTTTTGGGGTACCGATGTGATTTGATGATTAACTGAACCAGGGTGCGTTTACGTGTCGATCGTGCTTTTCGCATTTTGGCGATCTGGCCCGTTTCATGGACTATTACTCACTGTTTTGGGTACTGGTGATTTCCCGATTGAACCACAGGTGCGTTTACGTGTCGTTCGCCGGCACTTTCGCGATTTTAATGGCCCGGTTGCATGAACAATTACTCACTGTTTTTGGGTACGGGTGATTTCCCCATTGCGAACCACAGGGTGCGTTTGCGTGTCGTCATAGAACACTCGCGATTTTGGCGATTCAGGCCGCTTCATGGACTATTACTCACGAGTTTGGGGTACTGTGTGATTTTGACGATCGCGAACCACGAGTGCGTTTACGTCGATCATCGCGATCCGCGATTTTGGCGATTCTGGCCCGTTTCATGAACTATTACTCACTGTTTTGGGGGTATGGTGATTTCCCGATTCGTGATTTGAAGTGCGTTTACGTGTCGATCGTCAACGCGCTCGGTTTAACCGTTCGGCGTTTCGGACTATTACTGTTTTGGGGTACCGGAGTGATTTCGATGATGAACCACGAGGGTGCACGTGTGATCATTGCTTTTCGCATTTTTGGCGATTCTGGCCCGTTCGCATGGACTATTACTCACTGTTTTGGGTACTAGGTGATTTCCCCAGGTCGCGAACCACGAGTGTGCGTTTATGTGTCGGTCATCGGCACTTTCGCGGTTTGAGCCTAATCGGGCAGTTTAGTGGACAATAACTCCACATTTTTGGAGTGCGAGTGATTTCCCCGATTAACGAACCCGAGGTGCGTTTACGTGTCGGTCGCCAAACACTTTCGCAGTTTTAAGCGGGTCGGGCGGCTTCATGAGACTATTACTCCGCAGGTTTTGGGGGTACATGGTGATTCCGGCGATTAACGAACCACAGGTGCGTTTACATATCGGTCATCAACGATCGTAATTTTGGCGGTTCGGCCGTTTCATGAACTATTACTCACATTTTTGGGGGTAGCGAGTGATTTCCCGATTAACGAACCACAGGAGTGCGTTTTACGTGTCGATCGTCGGCACTCAGTTTAGCGTTCTGTCGTTTCGCGGACTATTACTCCTTTTTTGAGGTACCGATGTGATTTCAATGGTTATGAACAGCAAGATGCGTTTACGTGTCGGTCATTAACCGTTCATGGTTCTTACTCCTTTGTTTTGAAGTACTAGGTGATTTCAATGATTAACGAACCTTGGGAGTGCGTTTACGTTTCGATCGCCGATTTTCGCGATTTTGGCGGTCGCCCGTTTCGCGATACCCACTGTTTTGGGGTACGGTGATTTCACGATTAAACCACGGGTGCATCTACATATCGGTCGTGGCTCACGGTTTGTGCGATTCGGCCCGTTCATGGACTATTGCTCACTCTTTTGGGGTACGGTGATTTCCCGGTTAACGCGAACCAGAGGTGCGTGTTACGTCGATCCGGCACGCGGTTTTGGCGATTCGGCCCATTTTGGACTATTACCTGGTTTTGGTACGGTGATTTCCGGATTAACGAACCACAGAGTGCGTTTGTGTCGATCATGAACCTTGCGATTTTGTGGGCCCGCTTCATGGACTATTACTCACAGTTTTTGGGGTACAGTGATTTCGACGATCGCGAACCAAAGTGCGTTCACATGTCGATCGTCGGCGATACGCGATTTGGCGATTCGGCCCGTTTCGCGGACTATTACTCCTGTTTTGGGCGATGTGATTTCGACTAACGAACCACAGGTGCGTTTACGTGTCGGTCGTCAACGCGCTTTCGATTTTAGCGTTTCGGCCGTTTCATGACTATTAGTCACTGTTTGGGGTGATGTGATTTCGATGATTAACGAACCACAGGGTGCGTTTACGTGTGGTCATTGCTTTTCGCGGTTTTAGCGATTACGGCCCGTTTCATGGACTATTACTCCTTGTTTTGGTGTACTAAAGTGATTTCACGATTAACGAACCACGGGTGCGTTTGTGATCGTCGGCTTTTCGCGATTTTGGCGATTCGGGCCGTTTGAACTATTACTGTTTTTGGGGTACGGTGATTTCCCGATTAGCGAACCACGGGTGCATCTACGTGTCGGTGATCGACACTGCGGTTTTGGCGAGTCGGGCCCGCTTCATGGACCATTACTCACGGTTTTGGGGGTACACATGCAATTTCAGCGATTAACGAACCCTGAGATGCGTTTACATATCGATCGTCAACGATCCCTTGATTTTGGCGATTCGGCCCGTTTCGCCAGACTATTACTCACTTTGTTTTGGGGTAGCGGTGATTTCCCGATTAACGAACCACAGGGTGCGTTTACGTGCCGATCATCGGCGCCTCGTCGATTTTTAGCCGTTTACGGCCCGTTCGCCTGAACTATTAGTCACTGTTGTTTGAGTACGGTGTGATTTCGATGATTAACGAACCACAGGAGTGCGTTTACGTGTCGGTCATTAGCACTTTCGCATTTTGGCGATTACAGCCCGTTTCATGGACTATTACTCACTGTTTGAAATTCTTAAGTGATTTCCCGATTAACGAACCACGAAGTGCGTTTCTGTGTCGTAAATGCTTTTCACTGCGTTTAGGCGATTCCGGCCGTTCGATGAACAATTACTCCTTTGTTTTGCGGTACCGGTGATTTCCCGATTAACGAACCACAGGGTGCATCTCGTTTGGATCATCGACACTTTCGCGATTTTAGCGATTGGCCGCTTCATGGACTATTACTCACTGTTTTGGGGTACGCGTGATTTTGAGCGATTCGCGAACCACAGGTGCGCGTTTACGTCGATCATCGTCAATCCATCGATTTTGGCGATTACGGCCCGTTCGCTGAACTATTACTCCATTTTTGGGGGTAACGTGGTGATTTCCCGATTAACGAACCACGAGGTCGTGCGTTTACGTGTCGATCATCGGCGCACTCGGTTTTAAGCCGTTTACTGCCGTTTCATGGTTTATTAGTCCTGTGTTTTTGGGTACCGGTGTGATTTCGATGATTAACGAACCACAGGAGTGCGTTTGCGTGTCGATCATTGCTTTTCGCAGTTTGGCGATTACGGCCGTTTCATGGACTATTACTCACTGTTTTGGGTACCAGAGTGATTTCCCGATTAACGAACCACAGGGTGCGTTTGCGATGTGCGTCGTCGGTATTTTCGCTGATTTTAGCCTATTCTGGCCGTTTCATGGAACAATTACTCACTGTTTTGGGTACAGAGTGATTTCCCGATTAACGAACCACAGGGTGCGTTTGTCGTGTCGATCATGAACACTTTCGCGATTTTGGCGATTGAGGCCGCTTCATGAACTATTACTCACGTTTTGGGGTACAATGTGATTTCGACGATTAACGAACCACGGTGCGTTTACGTCGATCATCAGCGATCGCAATTTTGGGAT
>JAHHZJ010008597.1:0-20133 GCA_021437245.1 Aegilops speltoides
CAATTAGCGAGGAAGGCGTTCCCGCGGTGGTTTGGGGACTGCCTTTCGGTCCGTCTCCTTGGCGGAGTGCGAGCTTCCCATAAAACGCTGCCCACAACTTCGGCGGTGGGGAGGATGCGAGGTAGCCCTCGCACGCCCGTGACAAAGCGGAGAGCGGGTCCTGGCGTTGGGCATGAGATGGTGGGGTTGGAGGTTGTAGAAGTCGAGGAAGGTGCGGAAGAAGTTGCTGCAGGAGGCGAAGCCCGGAAATGCAAGCGGAAGGCGCCCACTTTCCTTCTCGGCGCGGCATGATCTCCGTCTCCGGCAGTACCCGCGCCTTGATGAAGGCCGCGCTGGGCATCCGGCGCATGTCGCGAAGGAAGGTGATGTGGTCCTCGATCACCGTCGACCCATCCCAATCGCCCATGGCCTCGGTGGCGGACGGAGGAGGGCAGCGTCGGCGAGCACAACGCGGCTATGGCAGCGCTCCAACTGCGAGCTGATAGAGTAGAAGAAGAGTAGGGCGGCGCAGAACTTTGCGCACCTCCTCCCTCCCTACTTATAGCGCGGGGCTATGAAGCGAGGCGGGATGTGGGGCGTGGGATTTCTGCGCCCGTCCCCACGATCCCCGTCTCCAGCGCGCATTACCGTCGCGAACCATCGTGGATGGCAATGTCGCCTTCGCCGATAAATCCGCCGATTCTTTGGCGTGGTAGTGGCGGCCGACCGGTGTCACGTCCCATCTAGGCGTGGGATAGCGGCTTGCCGGTGCCGCCCGCTGGCCGTCCGTGCGGCGGACTGCGAAGCTCGAGCCGCCACCTATTTCCCTTTGGAGGTTCAAAATCAACGCATGACTCCGCCTAGTGAGGCCGGCTAGAACGGTCGGCTGGCCACCAGGCGGACCGACATTTTTTTCCGAGCTCAGGGAAGGGAGAAGCCGCTAAGACCTCGTGACCCCTCAACCACGATGCATCCGGCCGGGACTCTTGTCGAGTAATGGGCCGCAGGTAGGCTCACCGAGTCCCAAGATTCGCCAAGAACTTTGGGCCAGCTCCACCTAGCTGGGCCCCAAGCGCCGCCCTCTGGGGCAGGGCTCGGTGGCCGGCTGCAGGCGGATGACCTAGACTCGGCGCCCGGCGTTCCGGCAGCCGCCCTCGAGAGTCTTGATAGCAACAGTGACGTCCTACAAGCTGACATGGCGGCCCCCTTCGAGTACAAGACAAAGCATGGCTCTGATGAGTGCGTCACCTCCGATGCTCGGGGCGAGCATGGCTCAGGTCTCACGTGCAGACGGAGATCTCCTGCCGGAGGCACGTGCCATGCCTCCTCCGTCGCTCTAGGCGGCGGAGTCCTGTTCCCATGGCTGTCAGTGCAGGCTGCAGGCGGGCCCTCTTGGCAGATGACCTCAAGGAAAGGCGGCGGAAGCTCGACCAAGCGTATTCAGAGAGCCGGCCTCCAGTGCGCCGTCCCTTGTCCGAGGCATGCATGCCATTAGTGATGAGACGGTGTGGCTCGTAGCCCCCGCGTGGTGGGGCTGAGCCATAAAGACCAAGCCTAGTCACCAACAACATGGCTATAGTGGCCACCACACGTCGGCGGGGCCCAGTGTCGGCGAGGCGGGCGGGAGACAGCGACCCGGCCAGATGGCAGTTACCATTGTACCCACAGAGGAGGCCTATCTCGCCCCAGGGCACCCATGCAAAGGTTCGACCCCATTAGCACTAGCCACCCCTTAGGCAGGAAGAAGCTGAGCCTAGCATCCTCCTGCCTCTAGCACCACTCAAGGAGCACCATTGTATCACTTGTGCATTAGTGATCATCGGAGACCCCAGAGCAGGACTAGGTGTTATCTCCTAGGAGAGACCCGAACACGGTAAGTCCGCGGCGTTTGTGTCCGCCTTATCGCTTCGAGCACGCGGCGTTCTACTCGCTCCCCACCATGATAAGCCATCCATTGGCATATTAGCCAACCCGCATATCGACAAAAGGTGGTCTTCTCCTGCAAATCTCCTGGCCATGACGCCATGGTGGGCTTGGCGATGACATCCATCCTGCCGTCCTGGCGGTCTTGATCTTGTTGCATGGGAATGGAAACCTTTGGATGATTCCTCGGGACCCCGCGGCTGCGCTTGCCTCCTTAGCACCAAAGGAAACATGCTGCTTTCTGCCGCTAGCGCGCCTGAACTTGTCCGTCATGGCTTGCGTCGCCAACCTCATAAGGTGGAGCACCATAGAAATCTCCGCTCCTTAAGGCCGCCTGGAAGGCCGCTCCCTTGGAGGTCTTGCCCGCCTCTGACTTGGCCCCTCGAGGTCTTGTCTTCTTGGTGCTTATAGGTGGGTCGTGCAGCCGTCGATGAAGCCATGCAGTGGACCTGAGAGCAAGTCAGTACCTGGTTCCCGAGCAAGCAGTAGCCTGACCCAAGGTGCGCTCGGACTTGGCAGCGAGCCAAGGGCAGCGGCGCCGGGCCCATCGCTGCGAACCGAGTAGGCGTGTGGCGCTTGATGAGGCGTGGGCACCTCCACTTCCCCGCCTTGCCTCGACAAGCCCGGTGACAAAAGAATGGCTCCTGCCGAGCCTTCATTGCCTTCTCCTCGCCTTTGCTCGATCCCTTTCCTCCTACCAAGAACATCTCCAGATCTGCCGATTTTCTCCTCCCAAGCTCTTTGCTCATGGCATCCGAAGGCGAGGTCCCTCGCAGTGCGAGCCCCTCTCCTGGCTGTCGGCCTCGATGTCGCCATCACGAGAGGAAGCACTTCCCGCGCCCCAGCGGTGAGCACGGACAACGAGGGAGAGGGGTGCTCGGCGGCTCCACGGACCCTCTGTAACACCCCGAACACACCCACCGGTGGTCGTTACTCCTGGCGGGATCTAGAGTGGCCCCACGGATCAATACTATTCTTTTACTGCGCTTTGTCCTCACTTATGCGCACCGAAGCAACTTCTCGATTGGTCACCCATCACGAAATTACCAAGTGAGCACGCTTAACTTTGGAGTTACATGCGAATGGGCTTCGAAAAGAAGAATTCCTTATTGAAATGATAGTCAATCATCCATAATAAGCGGCTATCGATACACCCCCTCGGAGGAACCGCGTCCTCGTCGAGCCACATAAACGTTCCCTCTTGGCACATCGTCACGTGCATCCGATCCGGCACATTGCTAGCCGTGTGCCCTGGCCAGGTCACTAAATGCCATCACAACATGACCACAGCCTTTGTCCAAACATCCGTGTAAGCTGCGGTAGGCTTTGATACCAACTTATAGCGCCAGACACACCGCCGGTGGTTTGTTACTCTGGCGGGATCTGGATGACCCCACATACCAATACTAGTCTTTCTGCGCACTTTGTCCTCACTCGTGCACAGGGAGCAACTTGTTGGGTAACATAGTAATTTCAAAAAATTCCCTACGCACCGCAAGATCATGGTGATGCATAGCGAGAGGGAGAGTGTTGTCCATGTACTCTAGTGAGCCAAAGCGAGGCGTTAGAACAACAGTTGATGTAGTGATGCGTCTTCACGCCTAACCTATCAAGCAAGCAAAGCCACGACACCTCGAGGTTCTAGCACCGTTCGATTCGATGGCGTCCCTCGAACTCCGATCCAGCCGAGTGTCGAGGAGAGTTACTGTCGACAGCGATGGCATGGTGACTATGCTGATGTTCTCTTGTCGCGAGGCTTCGCCTAAGCACGCTATCATATTATCGAGGAGGACTATGGTGGAGGGGCACCGCTCGGCTAAGAGATCAATGATGCATTGTTGTGTCTCTAGAGGTGCCCCTCCCTATATAAAGGAGCAAGGGGAGGGCAGCCAGCCAAGGAGGCGCGCCATGGGAGTCCTACTCCGGTGGGAGTAGGACTCCCTCCTTCCTGTTGGACTTGGAGAAGGGGAAAGAGGAGGGAGAGAGAAGGAGAAGGGGCGCCCCCTCTCTCTGTCCTATTCGGACTAGGGGAGGCGGCGACCCAGTCTCGGCCGCCTCTCCTCTTCTCCACTAAGGCCCACTATGGCCCATTAAGCCCCGAAGGTCCGGTAACCTCCGGTACTCGGTAAAATCCCGTTCACCGGAACATAGATATATCAAATATATCCGTCCATATATCAATCTTTATGTCTCGACCATTTCGAGACTCCTCGTTATGTCCGTGATCATATCCGGACTCGAACAACCTTGAAGACATCAAAACTCATAAACTCATAATATAAGCATCATCGAAACTTTAGCGTGCGGACCCTCGGGTTCAAGAACTATGTAGACATGAGAGAGACCCGTTTCCGGTCAATAACCAATAGCGGAACACGGATGCTCATATTGGATCCTACATATTCTATGAAGATCTTTATCGGTCGAACCGCATAACAACATCGTTGTTCCTTTGTCATCGGTATGTTACTTGCCGAGATTCGATCGTCGGTATCTCAATACCTAGTTCAATCTGAGTTTTAGGCAAAAGTTTCTTTACTCGTTATATAATACATCATTCCGTAACTAACTCATTAGCTATATTGCTTACAAGGCTTATAGTGATGTGCATTATAAGAGGCGGCCCGAGATACCTCTCCAAACAATCGGAGTGACAAAACCTAATCTCAAAATACGCCAACTCAACATGTACCTTTGGAGACACTGTGAAACTCCTTTATAATCACGCAGATTACATTGTGACGTTTGGTAGCACACAAAGTGTTCCTCGGTACAGCAGCAGTTGCATAATCTCATAGTTAGCAGGAACATGTATAAGTCATGAAGAAAGCAATAGCAACATACTAAATGATCAAGTGCTAAGCTAACGAATGGGTCATGTCAATCACATCATTCTACTAATGATGTGATCCGTTAATCAAATGACAACTCATGTCTATGGTTAGGAAAATAACCATCTTTGATTAATGAGCTAGTCGAAGTAAGAGGCATACTAGTGACATTATGTTTGTCTATGTATTCACACATGTATCATGTTTCGGATTAATACAATTCTAGCATGAATAATAAACATCTTATCATGATATAAGGAAATAAATAATAACTTTATTATTGCCTCTAGGGCATATTTCCTTTAGTCTCCACTTCCACTAGAGTCAATAATCTAGATTACATAGTAATGATTCTAACACCCATGGAGCCTTGGTGCGATCATGTTTTGCTCGTGGAAGAGGCTTAGTCAATAGGATTGCAACATTCGAGATCCGTATGTACCTCTGCAAATCTCTATGTCTCCCACTGGACTTGGTCCGGATGGAATTAAGCGTCTCTTGATGTGCTTGGTCCTCTTGTGAAATTTGGATTCCTTTGCCAAGGCAATTGCACGATATTGTCACTGAAGATCTTCATGGTCGATGCACTAGGTATGACACCTAGATTGGAAATGAACTCCTTCATCGAGACTCCTTCATTTCTTTGCTTCGAGGCGACTATGTACTCCGCTTAGCATGTAGATCCATCTACGGCCTTTGTTTAGAAGCTGCACCAACTACAGCTCCGTTTAATATAAACCTGCATTATCCGGTTTGCAATTTAGAATCGTGGGATCGATTGTCAAAGCTTCATCGACATAACCATTTCACGACTAGCTCTTTGTCACCTCCATAAGCGAAACATATCCTTAGTCCTTTTAAGGTATTTCAGGATATTCTTGACCATTTATCCAATGATCCTCTCTGGATTACTTTGAGTACCTCCTGCTAAACTTATTGCTAAAGCATACATCATTGCATACATGATAGAGCCTATGGCTGAAGCATGAGGAACATCTTTCATTTTCTCTCTATCTTACTTTTGAGTGGGGCATTGAGTGCGACTCAACTTCACCTTATGTCACAGGCAAGAACCCTTTCTTTGCTGATCCATTTGAACTTTTTCAAAACTTTATCAAGGTATGTGCTTTGTGAATGTCAATTAAGCGTCTTGATCTATCTCTATAGATCTTGATGCCCAATATGTAAGCACCTTCTTGAGGTCTTTCATTGAAAAACTTTTATTCAAGTATCCTTTATGCTATCAGAAATTCTATCATTTCAATTAACAATATATGATCTACATATAATATCGAAATGCTCTGAGCTCCCACTCACTTTCTTGTAAAACAAGCTTCTCCAAAATGCATATAAAACCATATGCTTTGATCACACTATCAAAGCGTCTATTCAACTCGAGAGGCTTGCAGTCCATAAATGGATCGTTGGAGCTTGCACTTTGTTGTAGCACCTTTTGGATCAACAAAACCTTCGGTTGCATCATATACAACTCTTCTTCGAAGTCCATTCAAGAATGCAGTTTTGACATCCATTTGCCATATTTCATAATCATAAAATGCAGCAATTTCTAACATGATTGAGACGGGACTTAAGCATTGCTTTCTGGGTGAAAGAATCTCATCGTAGTCAACCCCTTGAACTTGTCAAAAAACCTATCGCAACAAGTCAAACTTTATAAACGATTACATTGCCATCACGTCGGTCTTCTTCTTGAAGATCCATTTATATTCGATGGCTTGCCGATCATGAGCAAGTCGACCAAAATCCATACTTTGTTCTCATACATGGATCCCATCTCCAGATTTCATGGCCTCAAGCCATCTTGCGCATCTGGGCTCATCATACGCTTCCTCATAGTTCGTAGGTTCATCATGGTCAAGTAACATGACTTCGAATAGGATTACTGTACCACTCTGGGTGGATCTTACTCTGGATGACCTACGAGGTTCTATAGTAACTTGATCTGAAGTTTCATGATCAATATCATTAAGCTTCCTCACTTTGTTGGTGTAGTTATCACGAGAACACGGTTACCTGTGATGAACTACTTTCAATAAAGGAGGCAATCTGATTACCTCATCAAGTTCTACTTTCCTCCACTCACTTCTTTCGAGAGAAACTCTTTTTCTAGAAAGGATCCATTCTTAGCAACAAAGTCTTGCCTTCGGATCTGTGATAGAAGGTGTACCCAATAGTTTCTTTTGGGTATCCTATGAAGACACATTTCTCGATTTGGGTTCGAGCTTATCTGGTTGAAGTTTCTTCACATAACGCATGACCCAAACTTTAGAAAGCGACAACTTTGGTTTCTTGCCAAACCATAGTTCATAAGGCGTCGTCTCAACGGATTTTGATGGTGCCCTATTTAACATGAATCAAGCCGTCTCTAAAGCATAACCCCAAAATGATAGCGGTAAATCGGTAGAGACATCATAGATCGCACCATATCTAGTAAAAATGCAATTCGGCGTTTGGACACACCATTTCGTTGTGGTGTTCGGGTGGCGTGAGTTATAAAACTATTCGCATTGTTTCAAATGTAAACCAAACTCGTAACTCAAATATTCTCCTCCATGATCGAGATCCTAGAAACTTTATTTTCTTATTACGATGATTTCTACTTCACTCTGAAATTCTTTGAATTTTTCAAATGTTTCAGACTTGTGTTTCATTAAGTAGATATACCCATATCTGCTCAAATCATCTGTGAAGGTGAGAAAATACTTATCCATCATGACCTCAACATTCATTACGGACCACATACATCGGTATGTATGATTTCCAACAAATCATTTGCTCGCTCCATAGTTCAAAGAACGGCATTTTAGTCATCTTGCTCATGAGGCACGGTTACTGAAGTACCAAGTGATTCATAATCAAGTGATTCAGAAGTCCATCGGTATGGAGTTTCTTCATGCGCTTTACCAATATGACCGAGCGGCGATGCCCACAAATGAGTTGCACTATCATTATAAAATCTGCATCTTTTGGCTTCAACATTATGAATATGTGTATCACTACTATCGAGATTCAATAAAAATAGACCACTTTTCAAGGGTGCATGACCATAAAAGATATTACTCATATAAATAGAACAACCATTATTCTAGGATTTAAATGAATAACCATCTCGCATCAAACAAGATCGAGATATAATGTTCATGCTCAATGCGGCACCAAATAACAATTATTCAGGTCTAAAACTAATCACGAAGGTAGATGTAGAGGTATGCATCTGAGCCAGCGATCACATCGACTTTGGAACCATTTCCAGCGCGCCGTCACCTCGTCCTTAGCCAATCTTTTTAGCAATCCATAGTTCCTGTTTGAGTTGCATATATTAGCAATAGAACCGGTATCAAATACCAGTGCTCACTGCGAGCATTAGTAAAGGTACACATCAATAACATGTATATCACATATACCTTTGTTCACCTTGCCATCCTTCTTATCCGCTAAATACTTGGGCAGTTCCGCTTCCGGTGACGATCGCTTGCGATAGAAGCACTCGATCTCGAGCTTAGGTTCAGATTTTGGTTTCTTCTCTTGAGCAGACAACATTTTGCTTTGTTCTTGTCAGAAGTTCCCTTCTTCTTCCTTTACCCTTTTTCTTGAAACTAGTGGCTTGTTGACCATCAACACTTGATGCTCCTTCTTGATTTCTACCTCCGCGGCCTTTAGCATTGCGAAGAGCTCAGGAATGGTCTTATCCATCCCTTGCATATTATAGTTAAATCACAAAGCTCTTGTAGCTTGGTGGCGATGATTGAAGAATTACATCAATGACACTATCATCGAGGGAAGATTAACTCCTAGTTGAATCAAGTGATTATTATACGAGGCATTTTGTAGTATATGTTCATGACAGAACTATTCTCTTCCATCTTGCAGCTATAGAACTTATTGGAGACTTCATATCTCTCAATCCGGGCATTTGCTTGAAATATTAACTTCAACTCTGGAACATCTCATATGCTCCATGAGCGTTCAGCGTCGTTGAAGTCTCGGTTCTAAACCGTAAAGCATGGCCTTGAACTATCGGTAGTCATAAGCTTTGCTCGCTGACGTTCTTAACGTCGTTGGTTGCATCAATGAGCGACAGGCACGCACTTGGCGGTGCTTCAGGGGCGTAATTCTTACAATGCGGCAATGAGGATAATCCTCAAATTCACGGGCCAGCCGATCCGTGTAATTACTACCATCATCTTTCAACTTAGCTTTCTCAAGGAACACTTTAAAATTCACGCGGAACAACAACATGGAGCCATCTATCTACGCAACAAACATAGACAAGCAAAATACTATCGGGTACTAAGTTCATGATAAATTTAAGTTCAATTAATCATATTACTAAAAGAACTCCCACTTAGGCGAGACATCTTCTAGTCATCTAAGTGATCACATGATCCAAATCAACTAAACCATGTCCGATCATCACATGAGATGGAGTAGTTTTCAATGGTGAACATCACTATGTTGATCATATCTACTATATGATTCACGCTCGACCTTTCCGGTCTCGGTGTTCGGGGCCATATCTGTATATGCTAGGCTCAAATCAGAGTTTAACTTTGAGTATACTGCGTGTGCAAAGCTTTTTGCACCGTTGTATTTGAACGTAGAGCCTATCACACCCGATCATCCGCATGGTGTCTTACACCACGAAAACTTTTTAATACGGTGCATACTCGGGGAGAACACTTCTTGAAATTTGGTGAGCACATCTTATAATGCTACCGTCAATCAAAGCAAAACAAGATGCATAAAGGATAAACATCACATGCAATCAATATAAGTGATATGATATGTCCATCATCATCTTGTGCTTATGATCTCCATCTCGAAGCTTTAACCGTCGTGATCACCATCGTCACCGGTAGCGACACCTTGATATCTATCGTAGCATCGTTGTTGTTTCTCCACCTATTGCTTCTCGACTATCGCTACCACTTAGTGATGAAGTAAAGCAATTACTGAAGCGTTGCATTTCATACAATAAGCGACAACCATATGGCTCCTACCAGTTGCCGATAACTTGGTTACAAAACATGATCATCTCATACAATAAAATATAGCATCACGTCTTGGCCATATCACATCACAACATGCCATGCAAAAACAAGTTAGGCGTCCTCTACTTTGTTGTTGCAAATTTTAAATGGTACTGCTCACGGGCTGCAGCAAGAACCGTTCTTACCTCGCATCAAAACCACAACGATAGTTAAATCAGAGTTAGTGCTGTTTTAACGCCTACATAAGGACGGGGAGTAGCCACCTCCAGTTCGACTAAAGTTGGAGAAATATACCCATTGACTACACCTGTGCCAAGCACATCGGTAGAATGTAGGATGGGAAGTATGTCTAGAGGGGGGTGATTAGACTACTTGACAACTTAAAAGTTTAGCCTTTTGATTAGGGCAAGTTTTTAGCAAGTTCACAATGTTGACCAAGTCAAGTATCACCCTACACATGCAATTCTAGAGTTGTGGCAGCGGAAAGTAAATTGCACATGTAGTAAATAAGAGGTGGAGAAAAACAAGCATAATTTGGAACCACGGAGATTTTTCTCAATGGTTCCGATAGGTGAGTGCTATCGTCAATCCGTTGATGGAGACTTCAACCCACGGAGGGTAGCAGCTGCGAGAGTCACGGAGGCTCCACCCTGAAGGTCCACGAAGAAGCAACCTTGTCTATGCCATCATGGCTTTCGATCCACGGAGGACTAGCCTTACTCGGGGTAGATCTTCACCAGTAAGCGATCTCCTTGCCCTTACAAACTTCTTGGTTCAACTCCACATCTTGTGGAGGCTCCCAGCGACACCTAACCAATCTAGGGCACCACCCTCCAAAAGGTAATAGATGGTGTTGGTGATGATGAACTCCTTGCTCTTGTGCTTCAAATGATAATCTCCCAACACTCAACTCTCCTCCTTGATTTGGCTGTGGTGGAGGAAGGATTGAGTGGAAAGCAACTTGGAAGGCTAGAAATCAAGTTTCATATGGTGGGAGTGGAGCAACAGTCTCAACACAAGGGTAGGTAGTTTTCTTCTCAGAAATGTAAGGTAGGAGTGGTAGTTCTTTACGATGGCTCTCTCCACGAATGAAGAGGAGGTGGAGGGGTATTTATAGCCTCCACACAAAATCCAACCGTTACACACATTTGACCAATCTCGGTGGACCGAAGTTGACAACTCGGTGAGACCGAAAGTTCAAATCTTGTGAGCGTTGGGATTTTCGGTGGGACCAGAAAATACAATCTCGGTTAGTCCGATTCTTCCAAAGTCTAGGGTTTGCCAATCTCGGTGGGACGACTTTCTCATCTCGGTGACACCGATTTGAGTCTGAAGATTCTGAAGCTTGCAACACCAATTCGGTATAGACCGAGTTTGGAATCGGAAAATCCGAAATTCTTAGGGTTTGGGTATATGGTGAGGTGGTTCATCTCGGTGTGGTGAGTTTATGGAATCGGTGGGACCGAGATTACTTATGAGTTTATGTTGGAATGAAAGATTGCGATAGTTTGAGAGATAAATCACTAAGCACTTTGAGCAGACAGATCATCATCATAACCTCATCCCTTTTAATAGTATTGGCTTTCCTATGGACTCAATGTGATCTTGGATCACTAAACCAAAAATGGAGTCTTGAGCTTTTGCCAATGTTTTCCTTAGCATTTTGAGGGTCCACATCATCGGTCATTGCCATACCCATATCACTTGAACTTTACGAGAATATTCTCAAGAAATAATTAGTTCAATGATATATATGTTGTTTATTAATTACCAAAACCACCGAGGATTAGTTGCACTTTCAATCTCCTTTTGGTAATTGATGACAACATATAGATCAAACCGACAAATGATATAATCAATGAATAACATAAATCGCTTTGAGAAGTATGTGATAAGCAAGAGCTCCCCTAAATTTGTGCATTATTTAAGATTTGCGTTTGAATGCAAATGCACAATCGATTAGGATCATGGGTCACTCTTCCATGTCACATACATCTTGGTGGGCGCACAAAATGATAAGAATGAATAGCATGCACCCAATCACCAAGACATGAGTAAAGTGATCATACAAGATATGAATAGAATATGATAAGCATTAAGCACATTAAGCATAGTATGATCAAGCACTCATCAAGATAGAGCCAAGCGTAGTATCAAACACGCGAAATGTCTAAAGAACTCAAAAAGTATCTCAAGGAAAACACATAAGAAAGAGCAAAAAGCGAGGCACTCTCTCTCGAAGTCCTATGATCTATACAATTTCTCCCCTTTGGCAACAAGTTACCAAAAGTTGAAAGGTATAGAGCTAATCGTCACTAGGGACTCTGTGGCGGCTCTGTCTGCGTCGATGGAGTGGAAATAGCTGCATCTGCAAAAACCTGCTGAAGTCTGTGGGCTGGAGGTGGATCTTTGGAGGTAGTCTTTGGGCCAGATGAGGCTGTGGGAGGTCTTGATGTAGTAGCCACAGGGTGCATCACTTTGGAATAGCAGCTGATCTGGGCTTTGTGGGCCTGCGGCAGGCTGCTCATAGTCATCTGGACCATATCATCTTCCATCTCCTTCATGAGCTGCCTTCTCCCTCCGCTTCCTCAATATACGCCTCAAGCTTGTTGGCGGTGACCTGTACGCAGATCAACTTGACATCAGAGCATGGAACTTATCTTCAACTATCCTCTCAAGGCTCTCTGGAGACTGCACTATCTTGGCAGGCGTGGTTCAATTCTCCGAGTGGCTTCAAAGTTGTTCTCCAACGCTCTTGGGCTCTTCTTTGCTGCTTTGCTGCTTCCTTCTCGACTTTAGCTTGTTTGGCAACCAGACTTGCATGTCCTTCAACGGATGTGGGAGCATCCTCGAGTCAGCCACAACCATTATCTTCATGTTAGGGTCTGCGATGGCAAGTGGGGTCTATCCAACAGGTAGGTGTCGTGCCAAACTTGGCATTGATGAGCATCTGAATGTGCGGGCAAACCCACCACGACCTCTTACAGTACCTGCTTTGTCCTCTTGATAGTCTCTACTATCAGGTCCATCACTGTAAAAGGTGTCTTGATCTAGAATGTGCAGCATGTTGATAGAATAGCCTCTTATCATGCGATGGTCTCTGACTTGGGCATCAAAGTATGCCTCGAGAATGGTGTTAGTGGTTGGGGAGACACTGAAAAGATGATAAACTGATCAAGCTTCCATATCTCAACATCCTTGTCTGGTACCTCATTGTACATGTTCTTCATAGACTCGTGATTTTTTCTTTGGAATGCCATAGACATCAACATCATCATCCCTTGATCTTTGGTGCATTCGAACAGCTCTCCATTCTTCAGCAGTTGAATGGAATCTACGTCCTTGATCATCCATACAATTCGCCATCTGGATAGAAATGATGCGGTGGCATGAGAGCTGCATGATCATCTCATCATTCCAAGCGATCGAGTTTCGACCAACAAACTCAGCAACTCCTGCGGTGAAGCTCTCATGCACATGTGGAAATAGTCTCATGCTCTTCACTTTGTCGATGTAATTCGGTCTAACATATCAAGGTGTCGCAACAATTGGCTTCTTATCCATAGAACCTTTGTCTCATAGAAATCTTGTTGCTCTACGGTGTGGAATCTTGAGTCGGCAATTGTCCTTCTCTGGTGGCATATGGATCAACTTGCCTCCATAGCACTGAGACCTTTGTCCTTTCTTTCCTTCATATTTTCAGCTCGAGGATGAGCATCATTATGAGGAAGCTGGCAATTTACATGATAGAACTTTAGCAACATGTGCCTCTTCATCAGATTCAGCGGTGGCACATTGTCCTTCTTCTTCTCTGAGGCAGGAATATTTCTCTACAATTTTCTTTGGCTTAGCAGCAGGTTTGGCTTGGGCTGCCTTTCTTTGGAGCTGATGGCTTAGCTTTTGTGGGTGCTCACTGTACGATGGCATCTCCATCAACTTTTTGCTTACGAGGAGGCTGGGGTGCTTCCTCATCAGAGTCATCATCGACTTCTTCATGAACTAGCCTCTTCCTCTTGGAAGTTTTCTTGATCTTCTTTGGAGGTTTCTTCTTCCATTCTCACTTCTTTGCAGCTGTGTAGTTCTTCACCTTGCTGGTGCCTTTCTTTGTTTGTTGCCCTTGATAGCCTTTGGCAGCCACTTTCCTCTTAGGCTTGGAAGTAATCTCTTCATCTGACAAAAGTCGAATCTTCCTCATCGAATTCCTCTTCTTCCTGTACAGGTGGCAGCTGGAGGCAATCCACTTGGAGTGCTCCTCTCTCCATCATCGAAAAACTGCTTGCTTGGGGACTTGTGACGCCTCTGGAATCTCAGCTGGTGATTCGGACTTATTACGGCTGTCACTTGCATCGAATTTGACTAACAACACTGTGAATAGAATAGGTATAAGCAGGAATAGAAGAGTTATCTCACAAAGCTATGAGGATTTTGCAAAATAATGAGTTCAAACTTCAGTTTTAGGTTTTCACGAGAATGCATTTCGGTTAGACGAGTCTAAAATTCGGTGAATCCGAAGTGTCTAAACTAACCATACACACCACTTTCGATTGGACGAAATGGGTTTCGTCTAATCGAAACACTAGGGTTTCACTAAATCCTCATTTAGGTCTTACCGATTTACACAACTCGGTTGGGCGAAAGATGCGATGCAATGGCGGAGAGCAAATCAGTCGATCGAGAATGTAGAATCGGTCACACAGAGATGTGTTCGTGAAACCTAACCTTAAAATTTTCACTCGAATTTTGCTCTAAGAACTAATCTCTTTGGATAGGAAGATTTCAAACTTGGCAAGAAGCTAGGCAAAACCTATCGTGCATTGAATGGAGGTTGAAGCACGAGAGGATGAAACTCACCCAACTTGGTGGAGTTTCACTCTGGCGGCTTAGCAGTGCGATAAGATTGACCAGTTGTGGCGATGGAGACCCGGCCGGACGCCTGAGCGGCAGCGGAGCGATCCGTGAAGACTGGCCGCGTGACGAAAGGTTTGAGGCGAGGCGTTTTGAAGGAATAATCAGCAGCGCTGTCCTCGGGTATATACTCTGCTTGATTACATCGGTGGGACGAGAGTTGGAAAACTTCGGTGGGACAGAGATAGTTAACTGCATCCGATTACTCACTTCGGTCACGCCGAGAATTACAACTTCGGTTTCACGGTGAAAACCTAGATCAATCCAAGTGATTTCGATCTGTCGATTTGAGTATATTGGTTTGACCGAAAATACTTAGAAGGTTTTGGAATTTAAGCTTTTGACGGATCGGTGGCTCAGAGTGCTCCTCACTCGATGCAATAGAAAAGTCTTGTTCAAAGTTTGTGATATAAGCATGAATAGAGTTTGAGACAAAAAGCATAGATAGCTAGGGGAGGAACTTAGGCATTCTTGTCCATCCATTTGGTCAAAGAAAAAATCAAAAGACCAAAGCAACAAATGGATGTCCTCGAATGGATAAAATCATGCATCCAACATGCTCACACAATAAGATATCAAATGAAATATGTGTCAAACATGCACAAACAAAACTCTAGCACCTAGCACACAATTTGGCGATGACTAGGTCATCTCTATATGAGTATATTGACTTAGGAGTCAAATGAGAACATTTGATCATAGGTCATACTCATCGTTTAAGCACAAGTGGGGTTACCACTTTTACATAAAAACATTAATGTGTTCACATCATTTGAAGATGCTTTAGCTCAATTCTTTAGAACAAAGCTCCCCTTGATGTGAGACCCCTTTTAAAGGTCGAACTAACCTTGGGTTGTCGTTGAAGACTTCATGTAGATGTTGAAGATGTGGATGCTCAATGTTGATGAAGATCATCAAGAGTTGGGAGCAATCCTTTGGATTCGGGCACTTTCAATACCTACATGGGTTAGTCGCTAAGGAACAAACAAGGATATCCATGGACATAGATTGAAGTACACAATAGATGATGTCCATGAAAGCAATGATTACCTTGTCCCTTGACTTACCAACATGAGGGTTTGTGACTCCATGAACTAGTGCAAGGTGTGGAAGTTGATTGCACAAGTTCTTTGCCAAAATGAATGTGAGTGAAGTATATTGTGGAGTCACCCTCAAGAACTCTCTAGTTCTTCTTATTGGGATCCACATCATCTTGATGGGAATCCTTGGGGTAGTAGTTGAGCTTGTCGAAGTAGAACTTGAAGTTGCCTTGGGAACCCACTTGACCATGGCCTTGGGTGCTTCAATGAATGCATCAATCTCCTCTTGAAGCTTGTCCTTGCCTTTTAGCTTGTGGTCTTGTGGTGGAAGGTCATCTTGAGCTTGTTCCACATTGGAAGAAGTAGGATCATACTTCTCTCTTGAGAAACAAACTTTGGAGTGGGATATTGACCTTCTTCCCATTCAACACCCTCGGCGTTGAACCTTCGCTCAAAACCAATTCCTTGATTCTTCGGTGTCTTCCTTGTTTGCGAACAATTTCCTCAAGTTCTTGCTTCCGGCAAGGCTCTTGTAGACACCTTTCTCTATAATCCCTTTCAATAAACTATTTTCTTGCTCAAGTGAAACTTGGATTGAAACATTGTTAGTGGAATCAAGAGAACTACTAGAAACAACAACATTGGATTTAGCATGAATATTGTTACTACTAGATGAAGAATTTTTCTTATGCTTGTCATGCTTAGTTTTAATAGGTGGCAAGAAATTAGACAAGAGAAGTCGTTTGGCAAGATATGAAGAACTCTTCTTTGAAGATCGTCATTGATAGCTTTTAGAAACTCATGTTCTTGCTCTAGATTGAGCTTCTCGAGCGTAGCTTCTCATGAGATCTTAGAAGCTCTCTATGATCTTCTTGAGTTGTTTCATGAGCTAACTTAAGGTGTTTAGTTCTTTAGTTAGGAGCTCAATCTCCTTCATAGCATTGTCATTCGACTCTTCTCGACTATAAAGACTACTAGCATGTTCATCATTACTAGGCTCACTAGATTTATCATGTAAAAGCTCATCTTCACCAAGCAAGTCATCTTCATCACTATCAAAGTCAATGAATTGAGGGTGTGATACCTTGGGGCCTTTTGCCATGAAGCATCTTCCAATTCCCTCATTTGGTGAATCAAATATGTCATAGGAGTTGAAGTTGGAGGATCTGAGCAAGGCAAACCAACACCTTCATCTTATTTGTGATATCGGAGTTGGAGTGATAGCTTCTTTGGGAGTGATTGTCGAATCGGGCAGGAGACCCATTCACCAACATGAGCTTGATGTTTTCTTCTTGTGTAGCTCCTTGATGACTTGTCTTTCCTTTAGAATCCTTGCTTCTCAAGAGGATCTTCGTTCATAACGATCATCTCTACTCTTCTCTCTCTTCGAGGCGACTCTTCTCTTGAGCTTCTTCTTCTTGGAGATTCTTCTCTTCTCTTGTGGAGAATTGAACACTCATTTGAGTAGTGTCAGGTCTTCCACAATTGTAGCCGATTCGATCACGACTAGAAGATCTCTTTTCATCATATGATCTAGACTTTGAGCTTCTTTCTTTGCTTCTACTCTTGTAGAATTTGTTGAAGTTCTTCACCATTAGGCTTATCTCTTCATTGGAAACCATCTTGTCACTAGAGGTTGTGGGAGCTTCAAGCTGTAGCTTTGTAAGCACCACTTGACTTGTTGTGAAGCTCTTCCTTATCTTTAAGTGTCATCTCATGAGCAACAATTCTTCCAATGACTTGGTGAGCTTGAGATTCTTGTAGTTTGGCATCATTTGGATCAAAGTGCACACGGTGTCATACTTTCCATCCAAAGCTCTGAGAATCTTCTTGATGATGAATCGGTCGGTCATTTCTTACGCTTCCTAAGCCTGACCATCTCATTGGTGATGAGAGCAAGCCTAGAGTACATTTCAGCGACTCCTTCACCTTCCTTCATCTTGAACTTGTCAAGTTGACCTTGAAGAACATCTAGCTTGGATTCCTTCACGGACTCGGTACCTTCGTGCATTTAGACCAAAGTATCCCAAATCTCTTTTGCATTCTCAAGGCGGCTGATCTTGTTGAACTCCTCGGGACACAAAGCATTGAAGAGAATGTCACAAGCTTGAGCATTGATTACGTAACATCCATAACTCATCCGCTGTAACCCGCGATCCGGAACTTTTCCTTCCTCGAAGAACTCACCTCACAAGCCAACACAAATAATTGCCCCATCTTGGCGAGGGTTATGTCCAAGAATATGCATTTTCATTTTATGCTTCCAACTAGCAAAATTTGAACCATCAAAGTAAGGACCTCTCTGAAATTACCCTCACTAGGCATACCATACTCTCCTAGGTTGTGAAACCAAACTTATGGAGTCAATGCAATGAAACCAATCCAATGGAGACCAAAGCTCGATACCACTTGTAGGATCGGAAGTATGTCTAGAGGGGGTGATTAGACTACTTGACAACTTAAAAGTTTAGCCTTTTGATTAGGGCAAGTTTTAGCAAATTCACAATGATGACCAAGTCAAGTATCACCCTACACATGCAATTCTAGAGTTATGGCAGCGGAAAGTAAATTGCACATGTAGTAAATAAGAGGTGGAGAAAGAGCAAAAGCAATTTGGAGACACGGAGATTTTTCTCGTGGTTCCGATGGGTGGTGCTATCGTCAATCCACGTTGATGGAGACTTCAACCCACGGAGGTATGGCTGCGAGAGTCCACGGAGGCTCCACCCACGAAGGGTCCACGAAAAAGCAACCTTGTCTATGCCATCATGGCCTCATCCCGGAGGACTAGCCTTACTCAGGGAGTGATCTTCACGAGTAAGGCGATCTCCTTGCCCTTACAAACTTCTTGGTTCAACTCCACATCTTGTGGAGGCTCCCAAGCGACACCTAACCAATCTAGGAGGCACCACCCTCCAAAAGGTAATAGATGGTGTTGGTGATGATGAACTCCTTGCTCTTGTGCTTCAAATGATAATCTCCCAACACTCAACTCTCCTCACTGATTTGGGCTGTGGTGGAAGGAAAGGATTGAGTGGAAAGCAACTTGGGAAGGCTAGAAATCAAGTTTCAAATGGTGGGGGTGGAGCAACTTGAGTCTCAACACAAGGGTGATAGTTTTCTTCTCGAGAAATGTAAGGTAGGAGTGGTAGTTCTTTCGATGGCTCTCTCCACGAATGAAGAGGGAGGTGGAGGGTATTTATAGCCTCCACACAAATCCAACCGTTACACACATTTGACCAATCTCGGTGGGACGAAGTTGACAACTCGGTGAGACCGAAAGTTCAAATCTTGTGAGCGTTGGGATTTTAGAGTGGGACGAAAATACAATCTCGGTTAGTCGATTCTTCCAAAGTCTAGGGTTTGCCATTCTCGGTGGGACCGACTTTCTCATCTTGGTGACACCGATTTGAATCTGAAGGTTCGGAAGGTTGGCAACACTAGTTTGATATGACCGAGTTTGGAATCGGAAAATCCGAAATTTCTAGGGTTTGGGTATATGGCCAAGTGGTTCATCTCGGTGTGTGTGAGTTTATGAAATCGGTGGGACGAGATTACTTATGGATTTATGTTGGAATGAAAGATTGCTGATAGTTTGAGAGATAAATCACTAAGCACTTTGAGCAACGAATCATCATCATAATCTCATCCCTTTTAATAGTATTGGCTTTCCTATGGACTCAATGTGATCTTGGATCACTAAACCAAAAATGGAGTCTTGAGCTTTTGCCAATGCTTTCCTTAGCATTTTGGGGGTCCACATCATGAGTCATTGCCATACCCATATCCTTTGAACTTTAGAAATATTCTCAAGAAATAATTAGTTCAATGATATATGTTGTTATTAATTACCAAAACCACGGGGATTAGTTGCACTTTCATCAAAACCCAGGATAGTTTGTCAAATAGACTCCGTTTTATTCACAAGGACGGGCGTAGCCACTTTCAGTTCAACTAAAGTTGGAGAAAGCAGACACCCGCTAGTCACTGTGTGCAAAGCAATGGTAAACCAGTCTCGCGTAAGCGTGCCACGTAATGTCGGTCCGGGCGGCCATCCAACAATACCGCTGAACCAAGTATGACATCTTTGGTAAGCGAAATTATATAGCCTCGTCTACTCACTTGTGTTCTACTCGTGCATATAACATCAGCGCGCAAAACCTGGCTCGGATGCCCTGTTGGGGAACGTAGTAATTTCAAAATTCCTCGCACGCAAGATCATGGTGATGATAGCAGCGAGGGGCAGTGTTGTCCATGTACCTCGTAGACCAAAAGTGGGCGTTAGAACAACAGCGGTTGATGTAGTCGTCGTCTTCATGGCCCGACCGATCAAGCAGAAAGCCAACCTCGAGTTCTAGCACCGTTCAACTCGATGGCGTCCCTCGAACCCGATCCGGCCGTGTTAGGGAGAGTTCCGTCGACACTCGGCAGGTGGCGATGTTG